>CAAKHF010017110.1:0-13505 GCA_901007745.1 Hippocampus kuda
AACAAGCAGACTAACATGGCGGTCCTTAAAGGGCCTGCAAGTATTTCTACCCCGTTACCAAATAATCGTGAACTCTCTGACAAGCATATGAAAACATTGCATTCACACGTTTGCAGTTGGTGGTGAATTATGTACATAGGAGTCACTACAACATGTTCAGTTTTGAATATAAATGTAACCATTTTGCTGTGAGTGAGGTTTGTAGTTGCATAGAAATGAATCATCCATAAATATCTAACATTTCATTTAGCTGTGTTACAGTAGTTGATATACATTTGTATTTCTCAGTATGATGTGCTGTGCACCATGACGGCAAACTACAACCACATGAAACTTATTAAAAGAATACTTTTCGAATATCGTCAGTCAAAGCTGAACATTATCTTTGTAAAGGAAGAATATTTAACACACTTCTTGTGTTGGATATCATTAGATCTCACCTTTTTATTGTCATTTAAACAATAACAAAAAAAAAATCATTGTTATGAAAAGCACTATAGTGTCAAAGCCAACGCGTGCGTTATGGTCTTACAAAATGAATAATTAGTCAATTTTATGAAAATATGTCTTAAATGTCTGAAAAATGATTATGACAAAATACAGCGTGTTGGAGTTTCTGGTTGTGTTTTAATTGGAAAATGGTGTTGCATGTTCCCTCCCTGTGTGGAGTTTGCATGTTCTCCCCGGGCCTGTGTGGGTTCTCCGGGTACTCTGGTTTCCTCGCTCATTCCAAAAACATGCATGGCAGGTTAACGGAACGCAGTAAATTGTCCCTCGGTGTGATTGTGAGCATGAATGGTTGTTCGTCTATGCGTGTCCTGCAACTGGCTGGCAAGCAATTCAGGGTGTATCGCCCCTATTGCCCAAAGACAGCTGGCATAGACTCCAGCACACCCACGACCCTTGTGAGGGTAAGCGGCTCATATAATGAATGGATGGAGTGAAATGGAGTGTATGCAAATAAACCAACTTCTTTTTGGGTAAATCAAATTATGTCAGGTTTTAGGAGAAGTGTGGGAAACTAGAGCACATTGATAGAAAAATGAGAGCTTGGAAAAGCATGAAAAATGGAAGTCTAACAGTGGAAGTGAGATCTGTATCTGCTGCGACAGAAGGAGAACAGCGGCAGAAAGGAGGCCTCTCGATGCGCTGAAGGCTTTTCTCTCACCATGCTGTGCTGCCGCGATTACCCGTCAGTGTTTCAAACATCACCATCTGTCTCACATCTCAAACAATGGGGTGTCATTTTTGTCACTTTAAATGTGACATTCGGGGAATTAATTAGGGTTTTTTTTTAATTCATTTTTTTTAGACCAGTCGTTTACGTCTGGCTTCATCCAAGATTACATTCTCGGCTGAAACCCTTTTCCTTTTCATGTTGTATTTTAGGAAAGATTTATGCAAAGCACCATTTGCTCACTAAACTGTTGAATTTTCATGCCTTGGGGAGGAAAAAAAATTCAATGGAGATTGAGAGTCCACATATTTATGCTTTCCTTAACACTAAGAAGTGTTGTAAATTTCCCCAGTGTGGGACAAAAAAAGGATATCTTATCTTAAGAATGCATAGCGATAGAAATTAAAATAAAATCTAGAATGTATGAGAAGCCAATCGGTGGTTCCCTGATCCCAGATGAAGACATCCTAATTGTATATCATAATCACATTGTGAGACCCTGACGCAAAAACACGAGACCAGCTAAATGCTTGAAAGACGGTGCGAAATTTAAAACCAATGTCAAAGTCACCTGTGCTGCTTCCACAAGGTTAAACTAGGAAAGATCATTTGTGGACTTTCAAAACCCTCAAAAAACATGCTAGCATATCCTCCTCTAATGGCTACCCACTTGATAATACTCCAATACTATAATTCACACCCTGACCGAAATCTTTTTTTTCTTTTCTCGAAAACAACCCCCCCCCCCTCATAGTTTTCTCTGCATTTTTGTGTCTGACAATTTTGAGTTAGTGCAATCTTTTGCACTATTATGATCTGGTTACTTGTCGAATTATGTAACACAGGGGTGTCCAAACTTTTTTTTCCCCCCTCCAAGCATTACATGCATACAAATTGAAAGACGCAAAGGCTACTTTGACATTCTTCGACTTATTAACCCTTTCATGCACCTTGTAAACTGATAACATGATAACATAACAGCCGTCCCTGAAAGGGTTTAACACATTCAAAGCAATCCATCAAGCAATTTTAATTTGTTTACACTGTACATAAAATGATTACAGTAATCCCTCGCTACTTGGCGGTTCGTTTATCGCGGGTTCGTGCATCGCGGATTTTTTCAAACATATAATTTATTATTCTTTTTTTTTTTTTAATATACATGGAGTACAGTACTGTATATGTTGCTCTATGTGACTCGCTGTTGTTTTGCAGCTTCTCGCGGACCGTTTGCGGACTTAATTTTTTTTTTTTTTACCTGTTTATGTTAATTGGACACTACTTCACGGATTTTTGTTTATCGTGGGTGGTTTTGGTCCCCATTAACCGCGATAAATAAGGGATTACTGTACTTTGAAAAGCTGCTAAATGTCAAAGGCAAATAACTTTTTTTAGAATTTTGGGGTGGCTCTGACCCTACACTGATGATTATCCAAATCATATAACCACATTCAGAATCAAAACAAGGGCATGCTATCAAGTAAGCTGTGTTACATATTATTTTTAGGAATGCCATTAAAAGACAATGGACCATGGACAGTGGGCTACAATTGGCCCCCCAAACCACATTAGGGACATGGTTTGAATGAATGATGAGTCTTCTAATCTATTTGTTGTGAAATTTGATATGGGTATTAAAATGAGCAATTTTTAGAATAATGACATTTTGGATAAACAGCTCATCAATAAAATGAGCGCAACCGCTTAAATATACCCATAATCCAAATTGAATTTAACTCAGAGTTTAACTTTAAGGTGAAGTGTAGGTCATTGCATGGGTCTTACACACACACACACACACACACACACACACATACACAAACTGTTGAAGGCAACACCCCTCTGCACTGTTTGGCAGGGAATTGGGCAGCACTTGATTGTTATCTATGCTAGCATATGTCCCAGCCTGTTCATCAGACACAATTCCTCGGGTTCTGCAGCCTAAAGGTGCGTGCACACACACACACACAACACACACACACACACACACACACACACACACACACACACACTTAGAAGTAACTTAAACAACAAAACACAAATCAGCATGCAGTCCTGGCAAGTGGTCCAAAAGAAAGCAGACCTTTGAGGAGACATTGAGTGAAGTCATCATACATGTCAGCGCGTGCATGTTTGTGGATGCAACGAGTGGGTCAGTGCGTCACTCAGCTTGCCTATTTGTTTCAACTTGAAGAAGAGCGAACGATGCGACTCATCGGTCTTTTCTCCTTAGCATCAGAGACATTCCAAATCCAAGAATCCTTTTATGCAAAATATAATGAGAACGATTGGGATGAAGAAGCTGTTGGAATTCAGGAGGTCACGCCGAGAGGCCACTCCAAACAAGCTCGGACTTTCTGGACAATGCAAACTTCTGTATTCAAGGCAGCCAAGACATAAAAGTCTTACCCGATGATGTAAGCCAAGACCCCCAGCTGGATGAGGCGACAAACCACCCCTACTCTCCTATTCCTGACCAGCACCTGGCGCGGGGTCTCATACTCGAAAAAAAAGTCAGAGAGGGCGTTGGTGATTTGGCTCTTCATTTTCAGGTGGCTGACCAAGCGAGAGGAGGGGGCTCTTCACCTCACTCGGGGCACCCAAACGCTTGCTCTCCCTCTGGACTGCTTCCCCTCACTAGTGACGAACGTCTTCTCTGCCACCTCTCCTCTCTCAAGGAATGTCGGATGCACTTCAAGAGAAGTCTTGACTTCCTCCCTCTCTCTCTCTCCCTCTCTCTCTGTCTGTCTCCCTTCCTCCCTCCCTCCCTGCCTCTCTTTTGCCCCTTCAGCCTGTGGATCTTTGCATTTATTCACTGCTTCATCTTTTATTATGTCTTTGACTCAACATTCACATAGTGATATTTTGGGGGAATTACATTTTTTGTGTATGTTGTTTCGAAATGAGTCTGTTGTTGCTGACACACACACACACACGCACACACACAGAGGCACACGCGCAAAGGAGCATGTGCTTTCTTTAAGCAATCAAACCTTATCGTCATCCTCTTGACACACACTTCCTGCATGTGAGGCGGAGATAGATGCCACAAAGTTGAGACGAATACACATTGCCTGTTTGCCGACCCTCGTGTCACTATTTGCAGACATTAAGCCGCCTTATTATCATCATTTCGCGTGGTGGCGTTCTGATGGACAACAAATTGTGCTCCCGCCTTCCACAAGGTGCTTTGAATTTATAATTTTAGTGCATAGAAAGTACCGTTAGTATTGTACAGATAAGACATAAGTACGTACATATAATATATATATATAATTTTTTTTTTTTAAAAAAAAGCTTCCCACTTAGGCTGAAAATCAGTTTTTGTTGAATTTACTCAATTTTATTTCACCAAGAGGTTGCAAGAAAGTAAAATCACATGCTTAAAGTTTTTTATCTAGATCCAGATGAAACCAAGAACTCTCGGGAACGGCTCATGTTTTGTCTCATCTCACACAGGTTTGCCTGAAGAGTGATCGGGAAAGTCTTTGTGTGTTTTACTAAAGGAGACTCGAGTCAATTGTCAGGACGTAGAGCATAATTGTTTCGAAAACGGTAGAGCAGGTATGCTCGAATAGCTTTGTGAGAATGTTTTCAAGGAATATACACTCCGGTGGCCCTAGCCTGGGGTTATGATGAGAAGCTTAGGATACAAACGGTCTGTTAAGGAAGTATTTGGTTGTCTACGTCAGTATCCGATAACAGGCATTGGGTGTATGTAGTTAAAGCTTCCAAAAATGCTAAAGAGGTGATGCTATGAACACATGGACACCTCTACACCGATGAGATTTAATTTATCGATATATTTATAATTTATACTAACTATAATTACTGTTGTGAAGAGAAGAGTGAGGTAATCAGTCTGATTGCCTCCAACTACCCCTTTTTCTCTCTCCCCTTTGGCAACACTGTCTGGCTGTTCTGATGTTACTAAAGTGGTTTTCATATTATGTTGCATGAAACTCAATTTTTATAGCTCCGTTGGCATATATATAAGGGTCAGTAATGGAGAAAACGATGGGTCAGACTGACATCGGTCTCCAAATCCTTTGCAGGACTGAGGTGTGACCTGGAATGAGCTTTTTGTTTCATAAGCACACTGCATACTGTCCTCATGAGAATATTTCCCTGATCAGACCTGATGATTTATAAGCATTCATCAGGCCTATACAGATATAATGTACATTTAACATCGACACAGAGTATCAAAGCGTGAGAAAGAATAAAACACGAAGAAATGAGTGACTCGGTGTGACCTTGTACAGATGAAACGGTGCTTGAATGACAGAAATGTTAAGAATACTTGAAAATCAGCGCCGAATATGACTTTCTAAAGGTTCTAGATCATTTACTCAGACTGTGGCTGGAAAAAAAAACAAAACACTTTAGTGCACTGGTGTCAAAGTCAAGGCCCGGGGGCCAGATCCAGCCCCTCACATTATTTTATGTGGCCCGCAGGAACAAATCATGTGTGTCAACTTTCATGATTCTTGCTGAAATCTGTACCGAAATGTCAAATCGTCATGGGTAATAAATAACGTTGAGATTTTGCACAGACCCTCCGAGGGTAGCCGTAACTCCAAAGTGGCCCGCGAGGAAAAAAAAAAAAAAGTTTGACACCCCTGCTTTAGTGTGATTAACTTTGCTGTTTTCTGTTGTGTTGCAGGAAAAAAGGTGGTGTCAGAGTGTATTTTACTCCCCAGGAGGCAAGCATATTAATGAAGATAGTGTGAAGTGTTGGGGTTTAAGTGGAACAATGTGCTGCACGGATATTGAATGGGAATAAATCCTGCCACAGTGAATCAGAATAGTTTTATTGTCATTGTGCCACAAGGTGCAACGAAATGGAACAGATATAACTCGTCCAAGAGAAATAGAAAAACAATGATCAACAGGGGCAGACAGAATGAATGTCCGCCGAGTGGCCTTTTACAGCGACCCGTTTTCGCAGATGAAAAAAAAAAAAAAAAAAAACACAATAAAGTGGATGTAGGCACAAATATTTTAAATCAAGCTGACCTGACGGTGGCACATGTGGTGTCAGTTTATGCTAGGAGATGGGACTCCAAATTAAGGACTAAAGCCTCAAAGGCAAAAAGCAGCAAAAGTAAAGAGAAAAGAAATGAGGAACCACAAATCCTCAAATTGTTTCATGTGAAGGTAAAGTGTTCAAGAAAATAACCAAGAGGAAAGTCAGCTAGAGGAAGCCAGATTTAAAAACAAAAACAATCCAAATAAAATCCAAACTAGTCAGTGCACGATGATGACTCAACCTGGCCTCGATCCAATCCTCAGCGGAACCGTCAAATCACAGTAGATGTAACTTTATTTATATTAAATCACCAGTCTCGACACGTTTATTGCCAAATCCACCACATTACAGCAGCATGGTGAAAAAGGGCACCAAGCCCAAGAAATAAGAGCTTTTGAATTGTTATGGTAAAAAAGATAAGCTCTTAAACATGCGAACAAATAACCAGAAAAGACAACCACTTATGTTGGCGAAAGCAGGAGTACTCGGATCAGGACAGAGAGTGTGAAAGAGTTAAGATCCAAGAAGTTAAGGATGAGATAAATGAGGCAGTCCGGGCCGAAGTTGGAAGACAGGAAGAGGAAAAGGAAGGCGGAGCAATAGGAGAGTTGGGCAAAGTTCAAGGAGGAAAAATAAGGATAAACTTCTCCGGATAATGCAAGAGGTCAAACAACAATAGGTAAAAAGAGAAAGTGTTAATTTTGCAGCAACTGGGAAGGAAAACAAACACTATAACCTTAGATACAGACACCCACTAGCTAGATATACTGAACCAGCTAATTTATTACCGATATTAATAAAAGGGACACCGCGACAATACATACATGCAACAGTTGAGCTGGAAGGCTTGATCTCCAAACTGTTTGATGTCCATGAGGGGGCCACCTAATGGATGAGGGTGTTTGAGGAAGGAATAGTCGGCCCTTGGAGACATCAATGTTGTGTGGGCACCAGTGATGGGAATACCAACAGTGTAGAAAATGCTACATCTAACGGGACACCAACAGAAATGGATAATAATAATAAGAAGAAGAAAAAATATATATCTTCCATTTACGTCGTGTTGTGTCAGTATGTGTTCACATGACTGAGACATTTAATGAGAAGCAAAATAGAAAAGCTTTTACAGACTTGCCGCCCAAGGCATCCCATTTTGTAATCACGACTGAGATATTGACAACGACCATCCATCCATCCATTCTTTACCACTTATCTGGGGTCGTGTCACGGGGGCAGCAGCTTTAGCAGGGAAGGCCAGACTTCCCTCTCCCCAGCCACTTCTTGCAGCTCCTCCCGGGGATCCCAAGGCGGCTAAGCAGAGGAGAGCTGTTTTCCACATTCCGATTCAGCAAAACAGCGATCATTGACCTATCGAGCATTAATGAAAAATTCACCCGTTCAACAATTCCAGTCGTATTTGACCAAATAGAGTACCTTGAAAAAGGCCATCCTTCGGCATTTCCAACAGGATTATCTTCGCCAATAAAAATACATTAACCCTCATGTATTGACCTTGTAAACGTTATTGAACCATTTCCTGTCGTCCGAGTCGTGCTATTGAGTCTACTGGCTGTGATTTGGATGAGACGAGTTGGTCAACATGGACACAACCAAATCCTTTGAGGTTCTGATCCTATCCCAAGACCATCAGCTAAAACAGCTTGATGAACAACTCACCCCTGGCTGCCTCATAGCTCACCTTCGTCAGTAAAAGTCGTTGAACTGTGACTGCTGTTGTTTGAGTTATGTTATTGAATCCACCACAGCTAGCATAGGCTCCAGCACCCACCGCGACCCGAGTGAGGATCAAGCGGTTCGGAAAATGAATGAATGAATGAATCCACCTGTTGCAGTCATGAGAGGGTCTCTGGGTACATGTATGACTGACGTACGAATTACATTCTGTGTAGGGACAGAGTCCAGCTGTAAATGGCGAAAATCGGCAAGTAATTGATGCCACCGAGAAAGGGATACTGTACTGTAGATGCCAGAGGATGGCAGCTAAGAACAATATTTTTCCAAAATGAATCTCCTCAATGGCGCAAAGATCCCACCAGGTGACGCTTTGGCCTGAGAATCAAACTGAGCTGGCAATAAAAAACAAAAAACAACCGGTCAGCAAAGAACGGAGACTAGGTACCGCTAAAATAACAGCGAATAGGCGAATTTGCAATTAACAAACAGCAAATACTATGTGTTCAGTGTATTGTTAAAATAGCCTAATTTAATGTACATTATTATTATTATTGTTGCCACCAAAATATGGCTTGATGGGTCAATGTTATTTGCACCGAAACACTGAAATGAAAGAATGATCGTGCTCCTGGATCAACAATTTACCGGTACTTGACTCAAAATGTGTTTTTCATTCTTTCGATTCACTCTCATTTAGCACAAAATCTTCATGGAGTCCTGAATTTTTCAGTGTTAACATTGTCACAGAAAAATGCAGTCAAATTAAGAAGAATAACTGCAACAAATAAAAACCTCCAACATTTATCAGGCAGGCAGTGAGGTTTGATCACCAAAAATTTGTATAACTAATTTATCTATTCAGAACAATACACGTTTGCTTACAATTTACTGGAAATTTGCCCCCGTAGTTGTTTAGTTTTGTGTGGTCGAGCATGAGACAGACTCAGGCTACCATTCCTACGATTAAAAAAAAAAGGACAGAATGACACTGAGGCCATACCAAGTAAAGTGTAGCTGTTACTCAAGTTAATGGTTTGAATATTAAATGATTATAGAAAGACTACAGAAACATTGCAGTCAGGGAAAGACAAATGCTACTGAGTCACAGCACGACAGGAAAGTATTTCCACTAAAAACAAGAGAAGGTTATTTACTGAGTGATTCCAGAGAAGCTTGGCTTAGATACAAATCCTACTTTAATCCCCAACATTAACCTAAGCACAAGAAGGTCGCAATAATAACTCCTGATGCTGTGAATTATGATGAAAAATGAACTTAATGTCAGATGGTGTATTTTTCCAATAAATAACTTGTTTCCAAGCATAACCCACATAACATATTTTCAATACTTAAAATGTCTGAAAGGTTCTTCTTCCAGGTTCATACAGTGAAGAAGACTAAACCAAAGCAGCGAAACATCCACTCAGTTCGAACGCCTTTGGTATGCTAACTTTGCTGTTGATTTGATTACGATAAGCGAGAAACCATAGCAAATGAACCATTTATACAGTTGGACACAACTGATCTTGTATGGATTATGAATGGTTTATTTATTCAGGAATTTATTAAACTTGTACTTTAGCAACATGGTCAGATCTAGATGTTAGAAGCATGAATGCAAAAATACAAAAACTCACAACAGCTATTACTGAGACTTTGATTCAAACATTTACAAACACTAACAAGGCACAGTAAACTTCCATTCGAGGTAAACAAGAGATAATTCACCAACATAGAAACAATTTTCTCAGTCTTTGTTTATTAAATACAAGTATTTACATGTACTCTCCAAGAAATAGTGGAGAATTTGTAAGGGATTTGGACATTCCTATGGATATTTTGTCTGAGTAAAATTTGCCATATAACAGCATAAGATTGATCACAAAGGTAAATACTTTACCCCATGTTCAAAACTATAGACAAATTGAATGGTATGACCAGTGTTTTCACGCATATATCTTTCCAGATGTCTTCAAATTTTTGAAGACACAGGGCAATTACAAAGTAAATTTAAGAATTGTCCTGGACTCACTCCAATAGAAGGTGCATTTGTCATCTGTGAAATGTCAATGAACTTGGAAAGTGAATATGCAAGGATAACTGCTGCGTCGTATTTTATATTAAAGCCCTAATTTTATTAGAAATGCATAATTGAACGCGACATAACCATGTTTTACGTCAATTTGTTGTGTAACTGTACGTTCCAGTAGAATTTACTCCGAGGAGAAATTTTATTATAGCGACATGAGTACATGCATCTTTATTTGTGAGACTCTTCTAATTGTAAAAGAAAATGTTTGAGTCTATATATATTGATGTGTCAGATTATATTAGCTCAAGAAAACTCTGAGGAACAGCATTTAAACCGCGAACAAGCCAAAGAAAATGTAGTAGGCTATTATATGACGTCAAACTCATGCGACGACGTTTACCTCGTGGACCTTTTTTTCTTCATTGTGAGCAAAACAACCGCAGTAACGCCTGGAAATACCTTGTCGTGAGCATGAGAACCATTTTCGCTCTCATGTGTTGACACTCTCTAGCCTTAAAGACGCGACAGCGAGTGCTCTTAGGAAATCTTGTTTTCTAGATCATGCCCTACGATCCCGACCATCCTCCGGCTAAAAAATTCAAGCCGGGGTCCGTTTTCTTTCGCCTCGACAAGCAGAAACCTGGTATGCTGCTGCCTGGCAAGGCAAAAGCGACCACCCCGATTGATGTCCAGAGGAAACAGCTTCCCATTTACCAAGCGAGGGCTCAGCTTTTGAGCCAACTAAGACAGCTCCACAATGCAATTCTGATAGGTAACGTATCACCTAGCACACGCTGTTGTGTAGTGCTGTTCATAGTAACGAAGTTACTGTGCTTGTCATGTCTATGTCTTGTGCCAGCCATTATAATTTTTTCAGTTAAATTATCAATAGCTAATTTAGCATTTTTTGTTGCTTAGTTCACAACTTTAGCAATGTTATGTGTGTAAAAATCAAGAAGCATCTTTACCTGTGTACGGAAGTACATTTTAGAGTGCACCTTTTGTTTTCTTTTGCTCAAGTGCATGAGTTGAATCTGGCTAAAAGGATCCTGTCCGTGTGTGTTGTCTCAGCACATGTACTGATTTTTTCATTTTACAAGACCCACTCTGTGTTATCAGGCGAGACCGGCTCAGGGAAGACCACCCAGATCCCCCAGTATCTGTATGAGGCTGGGATCGGACGGCAGGGCCTCGTTGCCATCACTCAGCCCCGTCGAGTGGCTGCGATCTCACTGGCAAGCAGGGTGGCAGAAGAGAAGGGGACACAACTTGGCAAGCTGGTATGTCCCCTTCATTCATGCAAGCATGACCAAGTTGATCACGATTTTACCATATTACGTACTGGTAATGAAAAAAACAGAAACACAGACTTATGCAACAAAAGCATTGGAGCATATTTTCTAAATATAAAAAGCCACCCTATGTCATCTTTGAGGTAAAGGGAGAGAGAACAAATGGTAACAACCAAGACACCACAAGTTTTTCCATTTTATTTTGAATAATTACTTATTCTATTTACAACTACAACCATCTCCAGGTGGGCTACACCGTGCGTTTTGAGGACGTCACATCCTCCGAGACGAAATTGAAGTTTATGACTGATGGAATGCTCTTACGCGAGGCCATTGGTGACCCCTTACTGCTGCGCTACACCGTGGTGGTCCTGGATGAAGCTCATGAGCGCACCGTGCACACAGATGTCCTGTTTGGAGTTGTCAAGGCAGCTCAGCGCCGGCGCAAAGAACTTGGCAAGATTCCTCTGAAAGTATGTTTTTAAATGGATGAAATTGTGTCTTTATGTAGTGCCCTATGTATTTTTATAGGAGACATGTTTGACTTTATTTGTGGACTTTTTTTCATAATCTAAAACAGCAGGTGTCTTAAAAACATCTTTGTGACTTCTGTCAAAATTCAGGATCAAGGACAATAGTATAGCTTAGCTATCTTGTTTCATATCTTGCTGAAATCTTCTCATTTTAAGCATCCCATGCAGGTGAAATACTGCTGCTGGGCCAGCGGTGAGCCGCTTTTGTTATCATGGTGAGCAAGATGTGGCGCATGGACACATTACCAAAAACAAAATGCCTCCGCCGTATTTAAAACTCCACCAAGCAATCAACTATGTGCTATTTATCAGAAGCGAACACTAATCTGTGCATTTATGCAGCAAAACTTAATTCCACTCTGCTAACGTTTTGGTTTTTACATGATAGCATGGGAGTTCCACCTTTTTGGGATATGGTTATTGGCCATTACTTAAAAGTGGCTTTGGCTCTTCGCCCGGCCTAGCTTATCCTGTCGCAGCCAGCCCTCTTTGTGAAGGCAAGGGTTATGTAATTGTGAGTAAATGCAGAATGTCTCATTCCCAGACACATTTTTACAAATAGGCAAATGACAAAAGGTTTACTTGGATGTTTAATTTCTTCACACTTGGTCACCCCAGTGACCCAACTCTTGATATACAAGCAATTAAAATGTGATTATTTTTTTTCTCCACAATATGTGCTATTGAAGTTAATTTCCTGTGAAACATGGCCCTTTTGTCTCATTGTTTTTCCTGCCCAGGTCATCGTGATGTCAGCTACAATGGATGTCGACCTGTTTTCGGAATACTTCAACAAGTCACCTGTACTTTACCTGGAGGGCAGGCAGCATCCCATTCAGATCTACTACACCAAACAGGCTCAGTCCGACTACCTGCAAGCTGCTCTAGTCACTGTGTTCCAGATACATCAGGTAGTCTCCACTGAAAGACATGATAAAATAAACAAATGAATAAATAGGTAAATAAATGAGGAAGCATCCTTTTTTTAAATATGAATTATAGTCTCAATTATTGTTATTATTTAAACAACTTCAACAAGGGTTAAAAAAAAACCAGAAACATTTGTAGGTGTGAAATATCCATGAAATATGAATGCCTAAAACAAGAAGGGGACCTTGCATTATACAACAGATATCGAAACGATGAACTGTCATTGTTTGTGTGCCATGAGACTACATTTGATAATGCCCAGTCCATCAAAATTAATATAAATCACATTATCACACGCAATGGAAAAAAAAACTATATCATGAATTCTAATTCAAGCAACATAGAAAATGGGTTTCTGATGGAAATGGTAAGTCTTACTGGAAATCTTTACTTAATCAAAACATTTTCACGTTATTTTAACATGTGCGTCTGCATTTTCTGAACTGTCAATTTGAAATAATCTGTTTTTGACCCAAGGAATAGAAGTTAAAACATGTTTTTATTTGTTTATTATTAAAATGATCATTAGTTCCAACCCTACACACCGGTAAACATAAAAAAAATACCAGTATAGCCTTTTTCCTGCGTGTGTGTGTGTCTGTCTATCTATCTATCTATCTATCTATCTATCTATCTATCTATCTATCTATCTATCTATCTATCTATCTATCTATCTATCTATCTATCTATCTATCTATCTATCTATCTATCTATATATGAGAGAGAGATATAGATATAATGTGTGTGTCATCGTTTGCTGCAACAGTCTCGTCTTTGCACAGGAAGCACCTCCATCACATGATATATTGGTCTT
>CAAKHF010017113.1:7940-51451 GCA_901007745.1 Hippocampus kuda
TGGGGGTGGGGCACAGCAAGAGGAGCAGAGGAGGGGGGGGACGCTTTGTTAGGATAAGGGGGTAGATGTGTTGGGGGTTGCAGAGACCACATGTGACAGCAGAAGGAGGGTGTGTGTGTGCGTGTGTGTGTTGGAGGGGGGAGTTGTGGGGACTGCATGAAATAGGTGCACTAGGAGGGGGGAGTCAGACTGTGGCAGCAGAGATTGCACAGGTCATCGGTCTGAGATGTGATGCACACCAGAGTCTGTCCAATGAAAATAAAATTGCTCAATCCGAGTTGCGGTGTCTCGTGGAACACGCGCTGGAAGAGTATAAAATAAATAAATACATAAAATACCCCCCATCCCCCACACAAACACACAGTCTAGCCATAATGCAACTGTCGGAAATAGTGATCAATAATGTGAATTTCTAGTCCCATAGGTGGCAGTAAAGAGAATTACTATGAACGGTGAAATTCAAATTGTCTTCACTTAAAAAAAAAAACCCAAAAAATGTTGAGATATCGCAAGCATCGTTTAGTTCCCAATCCCTCTGTTCATATAAATGGAATCATTTCTTAAGCAACAGTTTTTAGGGATTCCAAAATCAGTTCTTGGTCACTTTGTCGTCCTGTATATGTAATGCAAGGCAATCCTACATCCAGTCATAACTCCGAAGAAATGATGATGTTGGCCCGCGACAAAAAAAGAGTTGGGACACCCGCGGCCTCCAGCCGATACCGGCCAACAACTTGGGGGCTGTTGCAGCGATGACAAAAGGCACATGGCAACACTTTGGGCAAAAGTGAAGGCCTGGAAGAGAGCTGCACTTTGGTAGGGGCTCCAAGTTCCTTCCCTCCACCAATCGTGAGTTTGCACTGCTCTTCTATTTCACCAGCCGCCTCCGCCTTCGTCGCCGTTTCAAGACCTGACACGTTGCGACGGGTAAACGCGGCTCCCCCATTCCCGACATTCTTCCCAACAAGGCTCAGATATTCAGTCCTACTCGGCTCAGAGATCTGGACCCCCGGAAATCACCCTAACTTTCAAACAGTTCGCTCTTGGTAATGGCGATTCCGTTGTTGGCCAAATCGGGGTGTCCAAACCATGGCCCGGGGGCCATTTATGGCTCGCCATCCATTTTTCAGCAGCCCACAACATGACCCCCCCCCCACACTACTAGTATTAATAATAGTAATAAAAACAAGTGAAGGTGGGTCAACATGGAAATGGTGGGGCCCTTGCTTGTAATGATAGCTTCTGTGTCTTCCAGAGGGCAGCAAGATGGATGTGTCTTTCAGAAAGAGAAATTATGTGCGTTCTTTTGAATTTTGGGGGTGGGCAGCATCAATTCAAAGAGTTGTAAGCAAGCGAAAGCTTAATTTCTGCCTTTTGTAAGTTCAAGTGCACGACTCAACATGGAGACGCGGTACACAATGAGCAGAACGACATTAGCGAATGGCCCACTGCTTTTTTTTTTTTTTGAGTGTGCGTGTGTGTGTCAAAGGACAAGTGTTTATGTGTTACATCAATGATTCGTCTGTCAAACGTCTCCAATTGTCGAAAAGGCAACGTTTCAAGATTTAAACATTCAGAAATCTGGACCAAGCGGTTGAACGTTTGCAAAGTCCTTCCGTCATCTTTGGGCTGCTTGGCGCTCACTGCCGTCTAACTTCCTCCATGCGTGGGGATTTCCACCTCCGTCCTTGCTTGAGAGGGCTCATTGTATGAAGAGGGGGAGGGAAAGAAAAAGAAAAAAAAAATCTTTTGCAGCGGAATTGTGGATTTGCGTCGCAATACTTTGTGACGGAAGTCATTTACTTTAAAGACGACAAATTCTGGACATTTGGGTCTGAAGCAGAACCCAGAAATCCAGCTCAAAATGGAATCGCCGCTTCCTGGTTTTCACCAGGCGGCACTTGGGAATTTGACAAACACAAAATCAAGTTTCCTACGAGCAAGTTATCATCCAAGACTATTTCTTCACAAATTCTCAATGAACTAAAAAGCAAAATAGTTGCCCGTCGAACGACATAGGAAGGTGCAGCCAGCAACATTTATTACATCACAAGTGAATGCAAAAATAAACACACGCACGGTGTTGCACGTCCACTCTTTAAAAAAAATTAAAGAGACAAGATGGCGTCGTTTAAAAACGTTGGATTTGGGCAACAATCATCATTTTTATCAAACCTGAGTGACCCCCGCCCCCCTCCAAAAAAAAAAAAGCAGCCCAGGTTTTAGGCACAATAATTTCCCCGTCATTAAAATAAATGATAGATCAAAAAATGATGCCTATTTCTTCATTGACTGTTTGTGCCTTATATGTTAAGATGAATGAGACCAAAAAAAAAAAACTTACACTGGGAAAGATTTGAAAACATTTGACTTCCAAATCAATACAATGAGAATACCCCAAATCTGGCAAAAAAAAAAAAAAAAAATCACATGACCGTATATTCAATCTAATGACTAAATGAGTATTTTTCTCAGTCACTAAAGGATGAAAATCTGAAAGCAACTCAAGCACTCATAAAAAACAAAAAAAAAAACAGGCAAATAACATTTCATTGCCCCTAAATCGGAGTCGGATCCAAAGTTGATGCAGGACACAAATACAATGAGAGGAATAGAGAAATGAAAAGATAACAACTCCACAAACGATGGACGGTTTTCAACCTCGTCGCGCCTCGGACACAATTTGGGCGCTCGGGCCACAAAAGCGGCACCTCGGAGAACGAATGCGCGCACAAGCACATTGCTGTGGATTCCGACATTTGGGAGCGCGCCGGTCTAGGACCGTGTTCCCTTTTTCTTCCAATTTGGAACACAACGGCAATGAAAAAGTCCGTTTTTATTTGACAAAGGTGCGTCGTGACATGCAGTGCGGAAGGTGCCAATCAATGCAAGTGAATGTCGTGGTTGTCTGTCACAACGCTCCAGTTGCATTTCGGTGCGAGCTCCAACGAGCGCCGTTGTCCGGATGGGAGGTTGTTGCCAATCCACGACAGGATGTTGGAAGAAAGGGAAACGGTGGAGCCGATGTGCTGGCAATTGTGGTCTTTTCATTCATTCCTTGGATGCGGTCGTCAAGCGTCACGGCTGCGACGGCTGGATCGACAGCAGGCTCCCAAATTTGAAGTGCTGGATGACCGGGAACTTCTCCAGACACTAAGAATTTGTGCAGATAGGCAAAGGTGAACATTAACACCAAAAAAAACAAAAAAACGTGTCTTTTATGGTCATTCTAAAGAGTGTCCTCAACAGCTCATTTTCGAGTTCTTTTGAAGATCCTACGACAGTATTTGTTTCCAAATCTTGAAATGGCACGGCCCCACCTTAGCTCTCGGAGCTCCTACGCACCTGCCCCATGGCTCAGGTCCGCGGACCAGACACTATTAGCGGTACCGAGAACCCGGGCAGATGGAGCCTTTTCCATTGCCGCTCCCTCTCTTTGGAATGGATGTTGGGCCAGCTCACTCGCTGCCTATCTTAAAACTCATTTTTAGTCGTTGGCTTTTGACTCAGCCTGAGACCGGATATTCAGCTGGATGGTTTTTTTTGTGCTTTCTACGGTCTTTGCTATGAAGTGATTGTTTCATTGTTTGTTGACGTCGGCATTATTTTTGCACTTTGCAGTCAGCGGTGATTGTTTGAAAGTGCTCGAGAAATACACTTGAGTGGAGTTGACCTTGGCCTTGCACGTTGCAAGGCACTGTCGACTTTAGTGGCGAAGCGTTAGCGAGCTGGTGACTTGCGAGCGGTACACCCACCCACCAGAGTCGTGCTTTGTAACCTCCGTGACTGACTGCTAGGTCTTGCACAGCTCCTCTGTTTTGGCAGCACTTTTGTGTTTGAAGGCAACAATAATTGTGGGGGTTTTCCAAAACATTTTGGGGACAGGTTTCGAAAAGTTGGCGCTCCTCCTCCTCCTTCTCCAAAGACAGCTGTTGAGTAAGCATGGGATCAAAACAGCACAATTTGTTCCGTATTGTGTAAGCCGGGCCCGAGTTTGATAACACTTCAGACAACAGCGGCAGTGTGTTTTTATTTATGACACCACTAGTGTGGCCGGCGGAGACGCTTCACGTACTTTTGGGGAACAAGCAATTGGTCTTTCCTGACAAAGTGACCAGGCCAAACTTCTGGCAAGACATTCAGACTGCGGTTGCGCTCTTGGAAAATCCTGTCTTAGCACGCCCGCTAATAGAAGAATGCGTTTGGATACGGCCTCTTCAATTTTGTCACTTCACTCACCCCGTAGTTCCTTTTTTTTTTTTTGGTTCATGTACGGTATGAGCAAAGAGCTTCTGTACAAAAAAAAAGTTTCAGAATAAATGACAAGCAAGTTTGTGGAACTCATGTGAACACGGTTTTTCCGCCTCTCGTCTCCAACCCCGAAACATGACATTGTGTCGTAGAAAACTTGTCTAAGATGTTCAATTCACAAGATCTGAAACTCAAGATCATTTTGCCGCTCTATGACCTCATAAAATTAAGGAGATAAAATTAGTCCTTTTTTTCACACAATTATGGATCATCTGAAAATTAAGACACCATTAAAAAAAAAAAAAAGGTTCAAAACTTTCCCCATCCAAATGTGTCAGTTTGTGCCTTTGGAAACGTTGGCTCGCTCCTTTCAGAGAGAAAAGGCGCAGGATCCTGCTTTTCCCCAGGCCAAGTACAACTCTGCCCGAAACCTTGTGTGGGGCCAGCAAGAGGGAGTGAGGAATGCGAGTCTGCTGATGGTTGCTCCAGGCTTGGAGGAAGGTCGGCAGAGCGGGAGGGAGGGAGGGGTGGATTTAATGAAGGCAATGGCGGTGGAGAAGGACGAGGGGGAGGGGGGGGGGGAGGCAGACAGTTTGGCCCCTCAGCTCTTTGGGAAGACTCGCAGGCTGCACTGGAAAACACAGGATGTGGGCATGCAGGCGGGAGTAGGCTTAGACAACCCCCCCCCCCCACACACACACACACCCCGACCCCATTCCCCACCCCCTACCACCCACACACACGCACACATGCACACAATTCCATTCTCGCTGGTCCTCAGTTAACCCTTTCCTGCCTCTTCCCTTGCTTGCAGACGGTTCAAGTCTTGGGTTTCTCCGATGTCATTATTTGCATAAAGTCACGAGAAAATAGTGCTTCGCGAACGGGACACAATTAAATCTATACATATACCTCAATGGAATGTTCAAGAAGAAAGAATTTAAAAATAGTGCTCACAGCCCGAGGCGATGCAATATCCCCAAATCGCACAATGCAAATTTACAGTAAAAAACGTGAATCCAAAATTAAATGAAATCCAAAGAATGGTCACAGGCCAACTGTTTGTTAGTTTTTTTTTTTTTTTATAATTTACATTGGACCCACCTCTCCGAAGGCGTTTATCTTGTTAAATGTCATTCCAACTAGCAAATGTTGCACACTCGGGATCCACTGCAGCCTGCTCCTCCCGGAAGGGGGGGATTCTCCCGTCTGCAAACCCTTCTCAAGGCTTCTCATTTTTCCCCAGATGTTTTTTTTTTTTTTTTATAGTTTTTCCTTGCCCTTCTGGGGCTTAAGGTCAGGGGTGGTCATTAATATTATATCAACTGTGGGCACGTGAAGCCCTTTGAGACTGTTTGGGATTAAATAAATAAATGTGACTTGACATTACTACTAACTTTGAGACATTCCAGACAAAGAAGTCTCTCCCTCTGACAGCAAATCAATTAATCCCAATTAAGAGTCGTTGCTTTGACACTGCATACCCGGATAATTAGCGCATCAAAGGCCTAAGAGTAGAGCTGAGATGTACTCGCCCGTTCACAGCAATCGCGGCTCGTGCCATTAAAATAATTACATGCGTGGCAACGTCAGCGAGACGGTGAAACAAAGGGACATTGGCAGTGAGTCTTGGGTGTTAAACTTCACACTCTGCTCGCGACAGTCAGTAGTTCGCCTTGTTACTATGTCAGAAGCCGTCAAAATCCTGGTTCAAACCTTCTCAGTACTCACACACAGGACAGAGAACCGGGAAGGCGCTTTGATATCATATATATGGCCAAAGATGGGTAGACGTAGCCAAATTCCACCCACTTGACCGGTTCGGTTTATTTTGCGACATTGTGGTTGAGATCTGTAGATTCTGGTCAACGTTGGACTTTAAAGGGGGTGAAGCTAACTCCGGTAAGTATTAAAAGTAGTGTGACTTCGTAGGAGCAGGTCAAGGAATTGAACGGAGAAGGAAAGACCCAATAAGGATCTGTGCAGTGTTGACCAATCAATGGACTGTGTCCAGCGCAATCCTCAATGGCAAACTGCAACAACCTGGGGCAGTACAGGCTGAATAGTAGGCCAATAGAAAGCTGGAAAACTGCGCCTTTCGTGGAATTCCTTGTTCGGTGTATCTACTCAAAACATCTTCTCCGGTATATCCACGTGGCTGAAGAGTGTTGAAGCAGAAGGGCGGCTCCTTTAAGAAAGTGAGGCACGAATGCTCTGGGTGAAACCAAGTGGGAGGGGGAGGCAGACACGAGAGCAGAGTGGAGCAGGGAGTAGACGGCTACCACAACAGCAAGTCAAAGTGAACAGTGAATGTGAGCACAGGCTGGTCTGGAAAATCCGGCATTTGAAGTAAAGTGACCTGGAAGTTAGTAGAACTGCCTGTTCAGAGACACAGACGCATGTGCCGACTGTTCTTCCGTTGAGGTCATCTCAAGGAAATGTATTCCACTAAGAAATTTGATGAGGTCTTTGTCCAACCAAACTATAGACAGTGCTGTGAAATAGTATTTGCCCGCTTCCAGTTTTGGGAAAGCTGAGTTCAATTTCAGGTGCCAGAAACAAAGTCTGGGTCAGCCCTAGGCCATGTTTCCACCAGGTGGGGCAGTTCCATTCTGTTCTCACTGCTGTGACTCGGATCGGTAAATTCGCATAACTTAAGATGAAATTTCAATGACGCACGATTGGATTCATTTCATACAAAGGAAATGATCTCTAAGATCGATGAAAGGAAGGCGAACCAGAGAGTTAAATCCGTCAACTCACCTCTGCTTTGTACATTCTAATCAGACCTTGGTTGACTTTAGACCAGGAAGGAACAGCACTGATGTTCCACAGCTGGTTGGAGTGCTCGGCAAAGGGACCCGTCTTCATCTAGAAAATCCAAAAAAAGACGGAAGACAAAACATAAAATACCGCAGGCATTTCCCATGATTCTTAGAGGCAGAAACGGGAAGTCGTCCTCGTCCCTGTATGACAAAAACATATAGACGCCTGCTTGCGATTGGATGCGGATGAGAACGGCAACCGAACGTAACAGGAAAGAATTCGAATGAAGGACGACCAACTGAAAAGCCGACATCCATCCAAACATGCAATTGTTCTGGAACTGACGGTTTTGACGTCCAAGATTTCTTAAAAACGACCGTATTCTATCCACGTATGGTAGTCTCTTCTTTGCATGACTTGAAAGTTCAATTGGAGTCTTTGTACTGGCTAAAAATGATTCACGTTGTACTTGAAGATAAGCAACACGATAATATGCAATTTGTGATTTTTATTTAACAATTAAGTAGGAAGCCTTCGCACAGATGCGTGAGCAGAATTGCAGGCTCAGCTCCAACAGTTACCAACAAAGGAACTCGACTTTCCAGCACAGACAAGTACAGACTAGCCGGTTACATATACAGTATGTACTTCAGTTTGAGGCCCTCAACGACGACGTCGCACACACATATGCTTTATATGTGAACCTAGTAATCGTCCCACGAAACTGCGGCTTTTTAAAATAGGCCAAGAGGGTGGGTTCCAGGAGTACTTCAGCAACTAAAGGACACAAAACCAACGATAAAGGTAATTGCAGTCCAAATGGAAATCTCAATGAACATTCAAAAGTCCATTTCAGAATAAAGTTCCATGCTGTTTTCCCCAAATATCCCCCCCCCCCCCCCCAGAGCAAAGGAACCCAAACCCAGACCCTGGGGCATCAATCTAACAGCCCCCTCCTTTTTCCATTCCACCCCCACCGCTCCAGAGACTTTCCATGGCCTCGCATGAGAACACAAGGGGGGAGGGGCATGGAAGAGGGAGGAAAGGGGGGGGGGGAGACAGCCCATATTCCCTGGAGGAAGGAGTGATTCACAGCAGCATGTGGGGAAGGAAGTGACTCATGTTTAGGCTGATGCATGCACGCACACATAAAAATCCTTATGTGTGCGATTTAAAATCGGAATTTGCGTCGCGTTGAAGTGCCCGCGTGTGTGAAAAGCGGGAATGTCACCCGGTAGACATACGGACTTTGTATGCTAACAGTCAACAAAATGTAATACAAACCCACTTCCCATGAAGTTGGGACAATGCGTGAATACAAACAAAATACATTTGCAAATCACGTTCCACCCATTTTTCATTGACAAAATGTTTAATGTTCAAACTGATGAGCAAATAATCATTCCCTCGGAATTTTGTGGCTGCAAGACATTCCTAAAATGCTGAGACGGACTCATGTTTACCACTGTGTTTCATCACCTTTTCTTTGGACAACATTCAATAAATGTTTGGAATTTTTGAAACTTTCTCTTTTTCCCATTCTTGCTTGATATACAGCTTTAGCTGTTTGATAGTCCGGGGTCTCCGTTGGCGTATTTTACGCTTCTTAATGCGCCGCACATTTTCAATGGGAGACGGGTCTGGACTGCAGGCAGGCCAGTTGAGTACTTTACTCGCACTCTTTTAATACGAAGCCACGCTGTTAGCACCTGCACAAATGTGGTTTGGCATGATGTCTGTGCTCATCCCAGTACAGAATATTCCAAATATACCACAACAACAAGACACACAACCAAGGTCAAAAACTATTATAAAGTAGATTTTCCGCTTGAAACTAGCATCAGACAGATTTCTGTGCCTTTGAACACTTGAATACAAAACCGTTCTACTGTAAATAGGCAAAACTGGGCCTGGAACCACAGTCAAAACCAAAACAATACTAAATACAACCTCCCCCCCCCCTTTTTTTTTTTTTGTTAGTGGCACTCTTGTTGCAATTTTTCCAGATCCTGCCGGAGTGGTCCAAGGCAATTTGGTCGTGCTCTCCAAATCTGTCTGCGATGTACGGAGGCGTCCATGAAAGTCGGTAAGCGTACAGAGTAGCGTGCGCAGACTCCTTCGACAACTGTGAGGAGGGCGGAAGAGGTCAAACGGGGAAAGGAGGAGATTGAGGGAAGGAGGCAGCGTGTCTGAGTGGGAAGGAGGAAAAGGATGTCGCATGCTCTACCAATACCCCGCCCCTTGACTTCCCTCCCCTCCTTTTCCTCCCCAAAACAAAAACAAAGCGTACAGTTCCTGCTCTGGCACATGACCAACAGACTCCATCTGCTTTTCCCGGAATAAATCCCCGTCTTCCTTTTTCCTGAAGATCCTATTCAGCTATTGCTCTACAATCCATTTGCAACAGCTCTTGGCTCCAGATTATCCACTTAAATTGTTATTCTAAAAGACAAAATAAGTCAATTGGGTGAATTAAAACAAAGTAGATACATGTCAACAAAGCTAAGTGAGCCACACAATTGGCGCTAAATAATCAGAGCCTCCATGTGCTACGTTCGCCATTTAAAAGACGGTGGGCCTTATTCACCAAAAGTGCTTGAGAAAAAAGAAAAAGGCCCCCGGCTAGGTTTTCATTGACGCTTTTGCGGGGCCCAGCAGATTGGTGCTCAGAGCGGGCTGGGTGTGCAGAGGAAGCCGGCGTCACTAGATTGGGAAGCATTTGCCAGCTTCACACCAATGTGCTTTATCTGAGAGCCGAGCTTTGATTTGACACAAAACGCAGATTACGTGGGGAGTCTTCATTTTAAAACAGGGGTGTCCATACTTTTTCGGTGGAGGCCCAAATGAAGAAAATAATTTGTCAGCTTTTTGATACCCGCTAATGTCAGTCAAGAGAGCAATTTCGATATATGTCGTTTGTACTGACTACTTCATTTCATTGGCTTTCTGTTGAAGGTGTTGAGGATTTTTCCAAGTTTTTGTGGTGGCCGACAGCCGTCTATCTCACAGAGTAGATCCAGCTCTGCACTTGACAGCAGCCAAATCCCATCAAACAGTTTCTTGAGGCTCATTCATGTGATGTCTTCATCAATCAGCACAAAGCGCGAGAAACAGTTTTTGCCTTGAAAATTGAATTATCTTGATTCACTCGTGTTTTGAAAATCAATGGTGTTTTTCCTTTTAATCATGTATTTGTATCTTCAAGTATAGATATGCCTCACTCTGCCCACCTCACCTTTTATGACTCATCTCACGGCCCATGTCAAATGTCATTTTTTGTTTGTTTTTTTTTTTAGTCATGTCGCGGGCCGCTGAAAAATGGATGACGGCCCACAAATGGGCGACTGGTTAGCTCATCGGCCTCACAGCACAGAAGTGCAGGGTTCCATTCCGGCTCTGGCCTTCCTCTGTGGAATTTGCATGTTCTCCCCGTGCCTGAGTGGGTTTTCTCCGGGTACTCCGGTTTCCTCCCACATTCCAAAAACATGCGTGGCAGGTTAGTAGAACACTCTAAATTGTCCCTAGGTGTGAGTGTGAGCGTGAGCGTGGATGGTTTTCAGTCTCTGTGTGTCCTGTGATTGGCTGGCAACCGGTTCAGGGTGTAGCCCGCCCTCTGCCTGAAGTCAGCTGGGATGGGCTGCAGCACGCCCCGCGACCCTTGTGAGGATAAGCGGATCAGAAAATGGGTGGGTGGATGGATGGGTAGTCCACAAATGGCCCCCGGGCTGTATTTTGGCCACCACCGATTCAAAGAATGTAAAATCAACATTTTTTTTTAAAACATTAGTTTTAAGCCAGTTTTAACGTGACCAATGTGTATTTGATGTTGCGTTCCTGCAACTAAATCCTGCTTTGCAATCATTATTATTTTTTGGGGGTGTCAAATGTCAAGCGTTTCATTGTCCCACCTCGTTAATGAACTTGATGCACTCCAGAAACATGTAGTCTTGCTGATGTTCGTTGACCACCCTCTCATCAACGAAGTGCCGAGGTTCGAGGGTTGGGTGATCTATGGGAGACAGTGCTGCAATTGTAGATCTTGGCCATCAGGTGTCACTAGTTAACTTGTCATGCTCTCATTTCAACGCTCTCACATTGGTGGAGGTCAGGCGGGAGAGCAACAATGCACTCAAGAAAGCACAAGTATTACTCCACCATGCATCTAATGGTCCAGATCCAGAAATTCTGTTTGAAGACGTTCGCTATTCCAAATAGTCAACCAGCACTTGTTGGTATGTTCATTCGATAAACAAACAAACAAACCATTGTTTGTTGATGCTGGGAAAATGCAATATAAACATTGTTTTTGTAAATTCTTATTTGAAAATCTTCGTACCAACAAACTGTGAGCTACCCCATATGAAAGGTAGGAACTGGAAGTCATCAAGGCCCCAGACACCTTGGCTTCCAGCTGGTTCCATTCTGTAGGTCCTCTGAAGTTTCCGCATCACTGAGAGATACCTAAAAAAAAAAGTATTTGAACTGGTCACGATTTGATGTAACTCAACTCAAGTGTATTTCCAGAGCACAACCACCGCTGTATACAAAGTGCTGTACATGGGGCAAAAATAATTACTACAACAACAAACAATAAAATAATAAATTGATAACGAACGTTGATAACGTTCAGTGGTATGTCGTTCAAAAGAGAGGGACCGGCAACCCCTCTGAGCCTCCACTTAGTTCTCGGTACCTCTAATAGTGTCTGGTCCGCAGACCTGAGGCACCGGGCAGGTGCGGAGGAGCTCAAAGAGGTAAGGTGGGGGAAGGCCATTTCAAGATTTGAAAACAAATAATAGAAGAACTCTTAAAATGTATCGGGGGGGGCAGTGAAGAGGCGAGCAGCAGCATTTTGGACCAACTGGAGACACTGAATGGAGAATTGGCTGACTCCAAAGTAAAGTGTGTTACAGTAATCCAGCCGAGACATGACGAAGGCAAGAAAGACTGTTTCAAAGTGCTCCCGAGAAAGGAGAGGCTTGACTGTAGCCAGCTGCCTCAGATGAAAGACGCCAGATTTAACAGCAGCACCAATTTAAAGTGATAAGTGATGGACTGGGAGATATGAAAGGCAGTAACAAAAACCTGTGGAATGCCATGGTTTTGAAGAAAACAGAATTGGAAGTCATGGATTTGGTTTACTGTATTAAATGGGAAGAACAAACCCAATAACACCGGGTCCGCAGTAGCAACTACTTACTTGTTAAAAACTTTGAAAACAATAGCGAGCTGGTCATCCGCTTTAAGAGCGCCAACCTTACAGAGGCAGCAAAGGAATGTAGCAAACGCAGCTTCATGACCTGAAAAGAAAAAACATGACATGTGAAATGTGCAGTTTCACTCTGTGAGCCAAATGGGAAATGGGGCGCTTAAAGAACTTATAATGCAGGGATGATCATTATTTTTTTCGATAAATTCTAACAGTCAGTAATTACCAATGCAGTATGTCACTTCTTTACTTTTGTACAATAAATTTGTTCAATGGCTGGTTCACATATGAAGGCGCTTGTATGGAACCCCCTTGGTGAACAATGCAAAATCAGTTTAACCAACAACATTGGAAAGTTAAATTCAATTTGTTCGCAGCTTGAGTGTTTTTTGTTGTTGTTTTTTTATAATATTGTGCCTCCAACTATTCAGGCTTTCTACACACGAACTCCCCCCACTGACTGGTATTTTTTCGGGAGGAATCTATCCTGTTACTTGCCTTTGCAGTTTTTTTGTTTTGCTCTTTCTGAAAGACCCAAAAGTGCCACAAGATGGCACTAAAGATTTTTCTGAGAGAAAAGTGGTGCTTTGGCGCCATCTTGTGGCCACGGAAATATGTTCACGTGAACAGAGGAGCTTCATTCGAACATGCCAAATGCCTTTCTAATAGAAAAGGAGTGCAATGGCACTATTTTGTGGCATCTGTAGAGAATTAGGAAGCCTTCTAAGAGGGGTCTGGGTGGTTTTTCACTATTTGCAGCAAGGCCGTATCCCTCGCGAGCACTAAGGATTTCCTGTATTATGTTTGAGAGTCAACCAGGTGACATATACAACCATTAACTGTGGAGGGGCACCTGACATTTCGCGATCCAACAGTGTAGCGTCATGCATCAAAGCATGACATTATACGACCTGTAGTCACATACGAGCATAGTTTCTGCAAATCAGTGCCTTTTGTTTTTGCACAATAAAAAAATATATAAAAAATAAACAAAACAATAATAAGACCTGTTCCATAGTCTATCCGGGTAGAGTTTCCCACAGACTCTTTCAGGTAGACGGCTATCTCTGGAGCTGCGGCTTGCTTGTCAGCGGGTAGCACAGCTGACACCAAGACTTCTGCTTCCTGCCAACAACAACATTGTTACATATAACAAGCCGCGCAATGTGGGGGAGTGTTTTGTGTGTGTGTGCTGTGTGTGTGTGCTGACTAACCTTGTCTAATTGAGCAAACCAGGTTCTGAAGGCTTTATTACCAAAACGGGATGGCTGGTCAACAGGAGGGGTCTCATTTATCCATCGCTCCAGAGTCCCCAAAAGATCTAGTAACTTCTCCACCGTCTGTCATACAAAAGGACAACAATTGTAATCAGACACGAGACCACCAATCAACACCACCACCACTTCTTCGTTACTCATTCATTTTGGATGTTAGTCTTGTAAAACATGAATGCATTCTATCCAGAATCCCCGAAACAGAATATGCTATTAGACATCAGAAAACCATTTCACTCGTTTAAAAAAAAAACCCAGCATACCTCAGACACTTTATAATTACAGGTTAGCTTCTTTCCCTTCACACTTTCATTAAGAGACAGAATGAATCCCATGTAGTCAGCATAAGCCTGTAATAAGGAAAAAAACTTGCAGTGAATACGCAGTCAGGCAAATGTCTGCAACAGATTACAATCGTTCACGCTGACCATCTAAGCAAGCATTTTCAATGTGATTCTCCGGATCACCGATTGAGAGGTTTAAGTCAGTTTTCTGTTTGTGATTGTATTGACTTCTTTTATTTTCTACTTCTACGTATACTTAGTTCTTTTATGTATACATTGGACTGTTACTGTTATACGAATTGTGCTGGGACAGATCACCCTGGAAAAGAGACCTCGGTCTCAACGGGTTGTCATTTTCTCGCTGACGAAAGGTTTTGATTAATTGAATTATATCAAGGAAATGACCTGCGCTGTGAGAACGTGCACTTGGCTTGTGAAATGTTTGTAAAAGGCACAGGTGAATAATTCCAAGCTCTACCGTTATGCATTTGGACATGCCGATTCGACCGACAGGACATTCATTCACCTGAGACCGCTTCCACTTGCCCATGTCGGGCACCATGCTAATTTCTTTCTTGGGTACCATGAAGGGCGTTGTGACCTCAAGTGATTCATTCTCAGAAATGGCTCCTACAAAAGATGAAGTCACATGGAAATGTGCAGTAATTTAAAGTTGTCCGCTAGCAAAATAACATGAGCACAATAGATATTTTTTAAAAAGCATCTACTGTGAATATACTCAATATTGTTGATAGTTTTTTTTACGCCACGCGGTTCAGATGATGGATGGGTGGGTGATGGATGGATGGATGGATGGATGGATGGATGTGGGACAAGGATCCATGATGGTGATCATGCTGAATCTGATAACAATTTCGATTGCGGCAAGCACGTCGGCCTCACTGAGCTTCAGGGTTTGAAATCGGTACTGACATTCCTATGCGGAGAATGCATGTTCTCCCTGTGTGAGTTAACATTGACTATTTTTCAGACTCTCAAAAGCAGGCATTGCAGCATAATTAAAGACTCTGATTTATGATTAAAAGTATTGAACTGTATAAATACAATTCAAAGGTGATTACTCAGTAAAACGAAACGAAAAAAAATCTACGTTTGGTATTAATAACTGACATAAACAACGTTTATTTAAACGTGCATAACGAGGGAAATAAAGCTTTTTTTGTGGACTCCCCAAGACTTGTGGTCGTGATAATTATACAATGACTAGACGGTGACATGTTGATGTGCAATGTGAACGTGCGGCATACATTCAAATCTTCCTAAATGTTCGAGATTCATGAGCAGAAGCAAAACAAAGTTCATAGATGCTGACAACAAACATCCAACTGAGTTTTACCGGACTGCTGGTCTGATTCCGCCATTTTGAAGCTGTCAGTCTTCTTCGTGGATTACAGAGGGAGAAGACACTGGAACTATGGCTCACTACCGCCATCGTTGTTGGCCAAGTATACAAAAACATTTCGAAAATGCCGTTTTTATATAAGTGCCGTACATACACACACTCATGCTGATTTTTCATTTATTGTCGTGTTATTCATAAAATTATAAACTCATGAAGTAAGTAACAGTTGTACTGTACTTGCTTCCCCGACCAATGCATACCGGAAGTGCTTGGAAAGTGCAATTTACATGACTTTTGTACTTGGATCCTTTTTTAAAAAAGAGTTTTTGCCTGAATTCTCAATGGTCATAATATCCGCATGAAAAACATTTGCGACTTCCGAGTCGTATTCTGCATGCGGCTCGGCACCCGCACTGTGCAGCTGCGGTGGCGTGTTTAAGTTTGCCGTCTATTGATGGGTCCAACGTAAAGATAATCAGACTTGACTGAATCGAATCTTTCTGATGGACTTCGGGCACTGACTTTTGATGATTTGTCAAGTGGGCGTTTCCAAGATTCAGAATGTGGGGCATTTGCAGCAGAATGGTAAGAAATTGACCTTGATAGTTGAGCCCTATCACGTTGTACATTTTCCAATAACCGGTTGATCGTTTGTGTCATGAACATAATATAATGTCTGACATTCGACTGATGTGTTTGGTCTCAGTTGGTGGCAGTTCACAGCAACATTTGCGCAGACTCGCCGTTAGTACGTTGGCTAGCACGCACGCTAACTGGGTAAAAGGTTATTTGTGTTTTTTTTTGTTTACAATTTTAAACTTCAGCATAGCTGGCATACAAATTGAAACAATAAATGGCAACGCTTTTCTCGTGTTTTGGGGTCTCTCAGGAGCGTTTTGTATGTACTATGTCGGTGAGATATGCAAACACAAGATTTAAAACGCTATCAAACGGAACGGAATACACTAAGGAGTGTGAAATCTGTGTTACATCATTAAAAGTAACAGAAGCTTGTTTCCTCATTCGGTCTGGCGGTACAACGCTGTTTGTTTTCCAGAACAGTCGGTGCTTGTAGTTCAGTCCTTAGAGAGAATTGTCAAAACCGTTTGAAGAGGTTAATATTTATGTCAAACCAAGGGGACAAAACGTTGCGTCCTTTTTGTTTGTGTAATACGGTAATACGTCTTTTCGTCACCGTTCTTTGATTATAAGTGCAGCTTTTGCCCTCTACAGGTGAAAATAATACAGTAAAGTACTGTACTTCAAAGAAATCAAATTGACCCAAAAGCAATCATTGCACTTGTCGTTAAGTTGCAAAATTAGTAATAAAACATTATGGGCGTATCTGTGGTGCCCCATTATATGTTGACCGTACTAAAAAATATATGCAAAATAAGGCATTTTAGATCTTTGTTTATTCGACTATTTGGATGGGGAAAGGTGAGTTTTGCAGTGTAATACGTTCAGATTTTTTTCAGTCATTCGTACCAGCTGACTTTTGGCAAGAAGACACAACCAATACTGAGATACCACCCCCCTGGCAGTCACAGGGCAAATCCAGACAGGCATCCATTCACACTATTCACACTCATATTCACACTGATGGGTAATTTGGTGTAAAGAGGGAAGAAACCATCGTACCCAAAGGAATTGAAGTGGATCGACCGAAACTGCCATGACGTATCAGAATTTAAATGTTAAATGGTACTCTTTCATCTTCCAGGTCAAGGCGGGCGTTGCGAAACCCGGTGGCTTGGTCAAACCTTGCCACTTGGTGAAGCCAGTTTCAGCAACCCGGATCACTGGGAGATACTTGACCCACCAGAAGGGGTTGCCCACTTTGCCCGTTCCCCCTCTGCAGCAGACCTTTGAGCGCTACATCACAGCTCTGGAGCCCATCGTGGAGGTGGACGAGTTGATGCACACAAAGGAACTTGTGAATGTCTTTCAGAAACCTGGAGGTGTTGGTGAAAAACTGCAGCGAGGCCTGGAGAGGAGAGCGCAAAATGCAGAGAATTGGGTGAGCTTGTGCAAAATAAATAAATAGAAAATCGACCAGCTTTTGGACAGTACTTGTTGCCATAACATTGATTTTGTCCCATTAGTTGTACAAAATTATTGAGATAGTTAATGAATTTTTAGAATGGGATATACCTGGTGCATAGAATTTCAGGTGGTTCACTGTCAAGTCAAGTCAACTGTATTTATAGAGCACTTTCAAACTGTGTCTTTGTAGTTGTCAGAATGGTGGGTGCAGGTCGCTTACCTTGACTACCGTTTGCCGGTGGTGATCCATTCGAGTCCCGGCTTGGTTTTACCTCGAATGAACTTCAGTGATAAGCAGGGACAAATCAGGTGATCACACTACGCTTCCAGCATTGAAAGAGACTCATTCTATCCGTTGTATTATGAGAGAACTACGCTAATTGGCTCGTGTCCGCTTAATCTATTCACATCGCTATGTTATGAAGTATTGTTGTCACAAGAGCCGCAAATCTTTTCTCCCCACCCCTACGGCAAGTGGCCACTGACTAGTCGAAATATAGTCGAGATCTACACTATAATTTACCTTGTTCTTCACTTTCGGTCGACAGGTTTGCTGCCAAACTGATTGCAGGTGTTTTGGAATTCAAGACAATGATTGACAAGTAAGCACATATGTTCAAGTATCTTTTGTTTTAAGACCTACCACATTGTTGTTGAATAGAATCAATTGTAGAATACACTGCTTATTAAGGCGCATTGGTTTCATAGCACGACCACAGTCAGGGTTTCGGTTCGGTCACTTCAGCAAAACAGTCAAAAACATTGAAAATGTTGACATGATTTCTTTGATAAAATATGACGTGCCCGTGTCTTAATTTGTTCTTGACGATAAAATACGATAAATCTTTATTTCTATAGCGCTTTCACTAGAGCTGCTGTTGTCACAAAGCGCTCTATGAAACATTCAACATAAAATAACTAATACGGCAGTACACATAACTTGAACACCCGGATGAATGCGGTGTCCCTGGTGGAATCAACATGAGCTGTTGTACTACTGCAGCGAGACTATACCGGTGGAGTACCTGGGAGGGAAGCCACTGTGTATGAATCAGTACTATGAAGTGCTGTCGTCCTGCCGTATCCCCGGTCTGAAGAGGGACGCTGTGGTGAATCATGCAAAAAGCTCCAGGCCCCCGAAACATATCACCGTTGTCCACAATTTTCAGGTGAGGAGCACAAATAGGACTCACTCTCATCTGACTTTGGTCTACCTGACTGAATGGGCTCTTGACTCATATTGGTGACGCTGGAACGTTTGACGCACCACCAAAATGATATCCTGCTAAACAGACATGAAACCAGCTGATTTTTTTTTTCCTACAATGTTTGGAAAATGTGTCAGTTTTAGTCAAAGCTAAAGTCCAAACCATTATTCATTTGAATATTTGTTTCTGTTCCAATTAAGTCTGTCGGTGGCCGAATCATGCCTACTTCAAATTAAACTGCACTAATAAACTAACCACCCGAGGGTGCTGCAACTGCAGAAATGAAAGACAATTTGGCATTTTGAACAGAGGTGCTGCTTTTAACATAGTGATAGGATGACGATATGGCGGCAATTTTAATAGAGCGATATTGCCGTTACCTGACATGGTCTTTTTTTTTTTGTCTCATTTGGAATTTAGTTCTTCATGCTGGACGTTTACAACAGTGATGGAACACCGCTGACGACCGAACAGCTCTGTGTTCAGCTGGAGCGGATCTGCGACGCCTCCCCAACGCCCAACGCGGAGCCTGTGGGCATCCTCACCACCCAACATCGTGATTCCTGGGGCAAGACTTACGCTGACCTCATCAAGGGTAAAATGTCAAACGTGCGGCGTTTTTGTAGGTACATTCTGCTTACTCGAGCGGTCTTAATTGTAAAACCAATCACGAGAAATGAACATAAAATGACTAAAGTCGACCTTATCATGTCAAGTCTTCCCCCTGGATTCCTTTTGACTTCATAATTTATTTGTTCATTTAGATCGGACCAACAAAGAGTCGGTGCTGGCTATTCAAAGGAGCATATTCACACTGTGTTTGGATGGGCCGATGCCTCAAGTGCCAGAGGACGCTTATCGCAGCTGCGCGGCAGTGCAGATGTTGCACGGAGGCGGCAGCTTGTGGAACAGCGGCAACCGCTGGTTTGACAAAACACTGCAGGTGACATGACACTCTCAAGCTGGGCCTCCAGTTGAGAAAAGCTTCCTGAATGGAAGTGTGTTTAGCATCATGAAATGATGTTTGTTGTCAAGAAGAAAATTCTTTGTTTCAGTTCATTGTCGGGGAAGACGGGACGTGCGGGGCCAACTATGAGCATGCGCCAGCAGAGGGCCCACCCATTGTCGCTCTGATTGACCATGTTGTGGAATACACGTAAGTAGTTGTCTATCATGACATCGGCACGGTAAATCTTGAAATAGCTGTGCATTTTTATTGGAACGTGAGCCAAATTGTGCGGGGCTGATTTTGCGAAAAAAGCAGCCGCAAATTCAGCAAGTGTGATTTTAGAGCCAATTAGCAGCTCGTCACAAAGTCTCCTTTGATAATCAAGTCGGCATTTCCTTGCGTCTGGGTCATTGCCAACTCACTGTGACAATAAGTTAGTGCTGGCCTCTCCAAAATTTTAAACGCAGGATTACGCAGGATGGACAGGAAACTCCTCTATTTCCATGCTTTTGGGACAAGTAAACTCCAAAGAAAACAACTTTTATGGAATGACCTGTTGCTGAACGTTCGGCAAGCCCCCTCGCTGCCCATCCTTCAAACACTTCTGGAAACAAAATTTTATTCTTTGGTTTTGGACTCAGCATGAGACTTCATTTCAATGTGACTGTTTTTGTGCTTTCTATTGTCTTTGTTATTCATTTATTGTTTGTCGTATGAATTCTTTTTGCTCCATGCACAACACGTTTAATACAGCGGTGGTTGTTTGACAGTGCTTTAGAAATACTCTTTTGAGTTGAGAGCTGAGGATAATATTCAACAGTATAATATGCAGCACTCTGCATATTATTCAAATGTCATTGGACGCTGACGGCGCTCTCCCAGATTTTCCCTGGTGAAAATCATCAGAACTGCCGAAAGCGCAAAACCCTCTTTCAAATTCGACCGTCCTTACCACTTGGACACCAATTGCCAGCAACGTATGGCATCCGTTCAAGTGATTGAACACACAATTTATTGCCCGCTTTTGGGGGATCTCAGTGGAAGATTGCAATGCCGCCTTTTCGGATCCCAGTCGAAGATTGCAATGCTGATAGACAATTTGTTAGAGTGAACGCGTAAACTGGAGCCCGCTATCTGAGATGGTAGTGAATCGGGCTCTATGATTTGTATCCCGTGTGAAAACAGGAGGAAGCCAGAGATGGTTCACTCTCCCACTGTGCCTTTGGCTGCGCCCCAAAAGCTCCACTTCAACATCACCCCTGAGATCAAGAAGGATATCGAAGAGGCCAAACAGAAAATGAATGAGTGAGCACCGCCTCTTCCACTTTATGATCAATCATGAAGTCACTTAAGTAATCCCCTCGCATTGCTTTCCCCGCAGACTGGCTAATGACCTGGACATGAGGGTTGTTGTGTTCTCCCACTTTGGAAAAAACATTGCAAAAGCCCACAAAATGAGCCCCGACGCATTCATACAGGTGGCATTACAACTGGCTTACTACAGGTGAGCTGCGTGAAAAGCTCGACCGCTGGTATTTGAAGCCGTTGAGTCACAGGTATTTCTCTCCAAGAGGGTTTTTTTTTTGGCGTGGGGGGGGGGGGGTTGTATCATTTCTCTGTGCCTTCCCAAAAATGCATATTGTTTTCTTTTGGCAATTTCTTTGTTACCCCCAGATTATTGTGTTGCTTTGTAGCCCTTAAAAATATTTTCAAAGAATAAACGTTTTTGTTTTTTTTAAACCCGATCTTTTCTCCCCCCCCAATTCCGATCACGTGATTGGGCCCAGTTTCCGACGATGCGATCATGATCAAGACATCCCTGTTTGACCAACGAAGCAATAATCCAAAACTCGCCGTATGGCTGATGATGACGATGATGATGGTTACATTTGTTTTTTCTCTGCAGAATGTATCAGCGTTGTTGCGCGACCTATGAAAGCGCCTCCCTGCGTATGTTTCGACTTGGTCGCACCGATACGATCAGATCAGCCTCGAGTGCCTCTGCTGCCTTTGTGAAGTCCTTCGATGATCCAAACAAGCAGGTGCGGTGACCTTTACTTTGAAAGCTGATGTTCCGAGCACTCCTCCGGGAGCCGTCACTTGATTCCGGCGGAGGAGTTTGTGTGTCCAAGTGTCGCTAAGAGCCAAATTGTCATGGGCTTTGTGGCCCTCGTAGGGTCACCCAGCGGGTAAAAGAAGTCTTCGGTGAGTGACCAGAGATGACTCAAATGCCCGCTTATGAAAATGAAGAACGTCCACAGCTCACCTGTTGTCCGGGTTTGGTCATGTGTCATGCGCGAGCTGAGGCCTTCCACAATGTGATGTCATTTTCAGTCAACAGCAAGTGGCGGCGCAAAGCAAAATGGCAGCCCCCTGAGATTTTTCTCCTTCATGCAATCTTACTGTATTTTTCTGACAATAAATCGCACTCCTACTCAGCCGCAACTTAAAATGAGGACTGGGACTGGCATCCAAAATCCCCATTCCTTCATCATATTGACTTTTAGAGTGGCTTTTTATGTATTTTAAAATGTATTTATCTATTTTTACCACCCATATCTGCCCCTCCTAATCCCAGTTGGCTCTGTTGGGTTCTTGGATGGCCTGGGTTTTCCAAATCCTTTTTTTCTTTTGGGGTAGTCTATGAGCATGGCACTCCTCGTGTTATCTGTACTGATGTGTTTCTGTTGTCAAAGCACTTGAACAACACTTGTTTTATTTTAAAGGTACCAAACAAAGGGTCTGTGTGCAAAATTGAATGACGCATTGAGGCGTCCTCTTGTTGAACAGTGATGTACTCTCTGTCATCTTTCTCGTTGCTGCAGAACACTGAGAAGGTGGACCTCTTGGAGAAAGCTGTCGTAGCACACAGGTCGTATACCAACCTGGTGAGTGATTTGCTTGCCTTCTCGGTTCCCGTTGAAAAGGATTTATGAATTGGTTCCGGGTGTTGAATTAGCACGCAATGTTGCTGCAATACAGAATTTGTTATTTGATTGGACCGCTTACATCAGGCGCGCCCAACCTATTTTGATCGAAAATCTCCTTGGTTTACGTCGTCTCAAATGTGAAATCCATGAAGGAGAGGTGCTGCCCTAACTTTGTGTCTGGAGCAAGATCGCTTGGTATTCGCAACGATGCCCCAGAAAGCACCCCACGAATGGCTCGTGTCATCATGCCCTAGCTTGTTCAATTGCCTCATGTGCCGGCGATATACTGTAGATTTACCCAGCATTGATTTTTGAGGAACGGCAAGTTCTCGTTTTGTATGTCGGCATGTATGAGAAATTGACATGGACAACGCAACTTTGTCTGCCTTGTCAGGCAATCAGCGGTCAAGCCATTGACCGACATCTACTTGGGCTGAAGATGCAGGCTGCTGAAGAAAAGATCTCAATTCCCGATGTCTTCAAAGATCCCTCCTATGCCAAAGCCTTACACTACCGTTTATCTACGAGCCAGGTATACTTTGTTAGGTTGTATTGTCTTGAATTATGAAAAGGAAAGATGATCATTTACAGCAGGGGTGTCTGAACTTTGTTGTTTTCGTTTGAGGGCCGCATAGAGAAAAATGACACCCCTGATATAAAGTACTGGATCGGTTTCACTGGACAAGAACACAAATAGGTGGATTTGTGGCTAGCGAAGCGCCTATAGGAGGGGTGGGGTGTCCTGCACTTCGCATATGTGGGCTTCAAAAACCCTTGGTTCTTTTTTTCCCCAAAAGGTGCCGTCCAAGACTGACTGCGTCATGTGTTTTGGCCCCGTTGTACCGAACGGATATGGCGTCTGCTACAATCCCATGAACGACCACATCAACTTTGCCGTATCGTCTTTCAACGGGTGTCAAGAAACAAACGCGGCCGATTTGGCTCAAGCTATGGAGAACGCACTCGTCGACATGAGGACGCTGCTGGAACAAACTCCCAGAGCCAAACTGTGATGCTTGCTCTCGATCGCAAATCAGGTTTAGTGAGCGCTGGGGAAAAAAAAAAAAAAAAAAAAAAAACTTGAAGGAGGCGGCCTCGTTTCACAGGTGATAAAAGTCCACACTTTTTAGAGATGATTTGATTAGATTTTTTTTTGCATATCATGAATCTTGTCCAGCTCGTTCACAAGAGTCCAATGATTGCTACTGTTAAAATATATATAATATATATATATAATTGAATACAACTAAGTAATGTACTTGTAGTGTGTCTGTGAACAGAAGCTTGAAGCCCAGTCAACCATAAAAGTCAAATTAGTGATGTTTATAATGGCTGAAAATATCGCATGTCACAGAAACGCTTCTACTTTCTGCAAGACGTACCTGTGCGCTGCAGATAAATTATGGGCTACCGGTCAAATATTTATTTTGTTTTTTCCCCCCTTATCCCTACTTAAAAAGATGTTATTGTCCGACTTGCCAGTTTTAAAAGACTCACTTATGCCTTCACTGAAGTTGTCACGGTTGACACGGTCCGTGCAGCGTTGATATTTACTTTGAACGGCCAGTTATTTTATTTTATTTTTTTTGTGACACGGCAGGATGTATTTTTGTGTGTTGAATGAAATTGTGTAAACGAAACATGTCATATCATACGATCAAGAGTTGACCATTACTGTATGACCATTTGCAACATTTTATGATCAAGGAACATGCTCAGATGTGTTCGTAGTGCAGATCCAGTGCCCTCCAAAAGTATTGGAACAGCAAGGGCCATTTTTTTGGCTTTTGTGAAGACATTTGGGTTTCGGATGAAATGAACATGAGACAAAAGTTCAAAGTTCAGGCTTTTAGTTCATGTTATTGACTGAGGAATTAAACGACTCAGGAGAGAGCACCTTTTTCGGGGCTCTTAAAAGCGAACCGCCGCCAGGCTTCCCGTTCTGTCTCCCCCTATTGGTCATTGCTTTGCCTTTGTTCCTCTGGGCAACTCGATTTCTTTTTTTTTTTAAGTTTGTGAACATACCTGGCCAATAATTTTGATTATTTCCTTTGAACGCGCTTTTCAAGTTTGCAATTATGTTTTGTTATTGTGCAAGTCAAGAATTAAAGAAGTGCAAAACTGAACTGGTGCGACCAACATTTAAGCCGTAACCGCATGGAAATGCGGCCTCCCGTTCTTGGAGGTCGGATGCAAACAATGAGAGGAAGGAAACTTTCTCTTTGACCGACAGGCTGTACTTCACAGAAAGTGAAATATCCTTGAGAAGATTAAACAATAGCCATCCGTTGTATGTACTGATTAAAAAGAAAAAAAATTGACATCATGGTCACGGGTGCTTTGGAAAATACCCAAAGAAAGCCCACGCAACATGCAAAGTACAACAGGAAGGCCGATGTCGAAATCAGAATCCCAAACTCTGAATGAGTCAGATGCGCAAACCACAACTTCAAAGGTAGTGCCTTCAAAATAATGAGAGGAACGTCACCGGTGAGGTCCTGAGAGAAATCGATGTGGAGGTGGTGGGGGCTGCGTGTTCAGGAGAAGCAAAACAATCTTTCCATCCATAGCGAGATTCAAACCATCACATGCTACGCCACTTGTCTCAACGACTGATTGGAAGAGACTCATATTCCACCAACCGTTTTTAGACTAATAGGGCTGCATAGAACTTATTGTTGTAAAAAATTGGGGCGGTGGGGGGGTTGACTTCCCCTTTCAATATTCAGTGCCTTGCTCGGAGGGACCGCGACAGTATGTCAAGAAGAAAACTAGCATCTCCCCAAACCACAATTGACTCCTACCCCAAATCCCTTTTAACTCCTCCCGTAGAAAACCTTTTTTTCCCCTCCCCGAGGCCCACCCCCACTGCAAACGGAGTTCTTCATTTCCGAGCATTGAGAGTTCATGTCTTTATCTGACCACTATGACTAATGCTTACGAGAAAGTAGCCTCTCCGTTTCCTGCATTCCTATCCCCATGGATTTCACAATCATTAGAAGGTCAGCCAGCAAATGGACTCCAGCGTGTCGACCGCAGGCTGGGTTTGGTCCGAGCGGTGCTACAGGGACAAACTGGATTCAGAAAATATAGATCCAGTACATTTTTTTGCCCTTAGGATTTGTTCTCATTCTTCTGGAAGCGTTTTCTCAGGTGAGACCATTTGATTTACTTCAATAATATATCCTCTTTCATGATAATGAGTTTGAGATTATGAATTTCCACAGCTAAGCAGCTTCGGGAAAAGACAAAAAACTGCACTGGCTCTGTGGAGATGCACTGAAACGTCGTCCTTCACGGATCTTGGCCACAACGTCTCGGCATCATGATCGCATGGCTGTTACTTGTCTCCCTGTTCTGCAGCAGCGCGCAAGATGGACATTTGAAAGACGCTGGTGAGTAACCCAAACTTGTCTATTCGATGAGAAACCATCACATGCTTTTAACAGGCTCTGTTGCCGTTTACTCCAAACGAGAGAATGTTCACATCGGCGTCACTAAGACCTCTTTGGTCGGCACAAATGTTCACTCACACAGCCGCTCTTGTTCCCACCTTGTGCTTCTATTTCACATTTTATCGTTGCAGTTTCGACATAGCATCAAAGAAATGTTGTCAAGCGTAAATAGCGACCCTCCCAACGAGGTGGGGGGGGGGGCAGGTCGAGAAACATGACCTATTTTCATACACGGACACATTCTGGACACCCCTTGTTAAATTGCCCTGCGATTTGAATGGATGGCTCGCCGAATTCCGGGGGCTCTCTGTCATGATCATATGTTGATATTCCATTAGGTGTTTTTCCCTGCGGACCACAGAATGTAACCGTTAGCACTTCAGACCAGGTCATCCTGTTAACATGGGAGGATGACCCATCGTGTATGTCACTGCGCGATACGCTGACGTATGAGCTGGAGGCGCTCATAGCTGACGAGCCGGCACATCATGTAAGTTTGCCGTCATCGTATGTGGGAGGCTACAGAGAAGTCGAAACGTGAACATTTTCCGTCCTTGTGGTTCCCCGTTTATTTAGGAGGAAGTGGCTGTGAGGCCAGACGAGTTGGGATCTCCTCATTCCTGGAGCTGGTCACCCCATTTAGCACTGGAGTGTGCCCCCTTCACACTGAAGCTGAGGTCTCGATCCCAAGGCCGGACAAGTCCATGGCAACTGGAGCGCATCCTTCCCGGTTCGTAATGCTTCCGCTTCTCATGATCACAGGGTGGTGGCGTCACACATTGGTTGACGTCGGATGTTCACGGCAGGCAACGGTCACTCCCTTTCGCCGGAGGTTTATCCACGAGACAAGGTGTTTCAAGTTGGCAGTCAAGCTACCTTCTGCTGTGTTTTACCAACGGGCCAAGTTTTGGAAACACTGAATGTCAGCGGAGACAGCAGCACCAACTGGGTCGTTCGCAAGATCGGCAATCATACGTATTCCCTGACGGTCGACCTGATCAAAGGGTCCGTGGAAAGCGGCGCCAATGTGATTTGTGGAACGGAAACGGAGCACAACGGCGCTTGTGCTTACATTGGATGTAAGTGCAGGACACGGTGTACTTCCCCTCCTTAAAATTGGGATGTCGATGAATGAGGGGGCTGAGAATTGCGTCGGCGACTCATTTGATTTTTCACATCTTTTCATGATTGACCAGACCCGCCCGCCGATCACGATCTCACCTGTGAAACTCGGGATTTCCAATCGGTTGAGTGCCTGTGGACCGTGGGGCGAAACACACACTTGGCTCTCAAGAGTCCAACGACCTATCAACTACTTGGAAGGTATTGAAAACCCTTTTTCCTCTGTGCAAGGTTGCACCTGAGCAAGTTGTTCAGTTGAAGAGGCGCCATATGATTTCATGATCGTAAAACTTTGATTACGCTGCACTTTTTGGGTCAGTGGTCAGCGGTGGTGAAATTACTCACGCTCTGTACTCAAGTAGAAGTACAGAACGGCCCTTAACACGAAGAAAACAGAAAAATAAAGTCCACACAAGAGTTTCTGAAAAGGAAATCGCTGCCGACCTTAGTCGAGATCTGACGCGGAGGCGTGCGACGCACTTCTGCAGAAACCATCGTACGTATGTGTACGGTTTTAAAATGCATCTCTGAGCATTCCAGATTGCCAATCTTTGCTCGTGCTGTCGGTGAATTATACATGAAACAAACTTTGAATGAGAATAATAATAAAAAAAAACGATCTTTATATCACAACAGCCCTGATCGCAAGCTGCAATCGCAGCCTGCCGACTGCTAACAACTTACGATGATGCAGATCATGCGCCAGCTTAGGTTAAAGGTGACCTGCTATTGATTTATTTTGTAATACTTTTTGGGTGAAACTGACAGAATGCTTCGGGTACAGTGTGCAATAACACAAAAATATATAATAGGAAGAACATGCACACGGACACATGTTTTGTTTTCCCCCCCATTTCCCCCTACATCCTCGCGATCAACTGGGAGCAGTCCACAGGTTTCCGGTCGATCGCGATGGACCTATTGGGGCACCCCTGATCTAAAGTATAGTCGTGAAGTACAACTCGCCACCACTGATGCTGCTGCAGTGGATGGCCGACATCTTGATTCCACAGAAGGGCTCAAATGGTGCTGACAGTGTGTCATCGTCAGCAGTTAGATTGTCCTTTTCAACTTCCACATTTTTAAGTTTGCAACATTTTAGATTTTTTTTCCACATTCAACATTTCACTGAAAGTAAAAGTAGTAAAAGTTTGATTGTTTGTTGTTGTTTGAATTATTCTTGCTCCGTGTACACAGCCGTGGTTGTTTTCAAAGTGCTCTATCTGTCAATGGAGTTAAGTTGAGTTGAAGAAAGAATGAAACAAAATGTGAATCAATGTACTTGACACGCGTCAGATTAAAAAAAAAAAATCCTCTTGGCGTTTTGTGTTCCAGTACATGTGCCGAGGGGTCCGATGGGAGATGCGCTCACAAAGTGCGAGTGGATTTTGGAGAGAGGAATTGGACTTTAACAGCACGAAACCAACTTGGGACAGTCAATCTCACGGATAGAGCCGACCTTATGAGAAGAGGTACATCCGTTTAAAAAGTCAAAGAATAATAAATGATCGTGGAAAGGGTCTGCATTCGATCATCCTCCAAATTCATGAAGTTCTTGTTTGTGTCATTCCAGTGCACATGTTTGCTCCCCAAGAAGTTAAGGTCTCATCAGTGAATGCCAGTAGTGTCAGATTAGAGTGGAATTGGGCAATACAAATGTATGACCATCTCAGCATACGATGCCAACTAAAGATTAGCGATAATCAAACATCCGCGATGGTAAGTTTACAAAGCAAGTGTCAGAAAGGCATCGATGATCACAACCACGAAATAAAACATTTGTTTGTCCTGACTGTGATCCTAGAGGGAATGCGTTGGAGTGGCTCTTGGTTTCGCAGTCTTGGATGACTTGATTCCCAACTGGCCATACAAGGTGACGATGCGATGTGGAACAGCTCAACATTTCTGGAAGTGGAGCGAGTGGAGCTCAAGTGTCGAGTTCCTCACAATGGGCGATGGTTGGTATTTCATGAAAATGGGCAATCGATGAAACAAGCGCGCCGCATGAATACGTTTTTTTTTTTCGCTTGCTGATTGCGCTCAAGTTGATTCGCCTCAATGTCCTACAGTTCCCGACGCTCTTGATGTATGGATGCAGGGAAACGACAGCCAAACCATAATCACTTGGAAAGTAAGTGCGGGTGTGCGTGTTGGTGTGTGCGCATACGCGCGGGCTTCTGCTCTGCTTCACAGAATAGCTAATATTCACTTTTTGTAGGTACCACTGGCTAACCAAAGTCACGGCAACATCATAGATTATGAAGTGACTTGGGAACCAACCTCTGAGAGACGCAACAAATCCAGAGTGTTGCACCCAAAGCGCAGTTTAGCACTCGGTCTGGATGCCACGCGAGAACACGTGGTCAGTGTTACAGCCAGTAATAAATATGGAAACTCTTCTCCTTCAACGATCACCATCCCTGTCCTCAATTCAGGTGTGCGACGAATTATAAATCATTGGAAATTCTATCTGGTCCATCTTGCTAGCTAGCGATCCATCCAGCTTGCTAGCGAGCTATCTCTTTACATACCCCATTGGGGTTGGTCTCTGTAACTAATGTAACTTATGACCTCACTAACTTTGAAGGCATATTTTCTGACAGGAAGTGGTCGAGTTAAATCTTCAAAGACCCAAGGCAGTAACGGTGGTTTCAACCTGTCGTGGTCCGCCAGTCCGATCGCTAGCTGTGGCTATATTGTGGACTGGTGCCCAAGCAGAGGGCCGTGCACAATCGACTGGTTGAGGGTCCCGCCTAGTGAAACTAATGTCGCTATATTTTCAAGTAAGTTCAGGTTCCTGCAGATATCTCCAGTTGCATTGACAGAATGACATGCCGCTGTGCGTTACGTCTCCACCAGAAAATTTCCGAGATGGCGTCAGATACCTGCTGTCGATCTACGGCTGCACACCCGGAGCTCCCGTGTTGCTTGAGAGACGAGAAGGATATGTCAAGGAGAAAAGTAAGACCTGCCTGTGGCATCTGTGAACGATGTAAGGGTTATCAAATGTTTACTTTGTTTGTGAAGGGTTTCCCCGATTCCTCTGCTTTTCCAGTCATACAAGACGGTCTTTTTAGAACACTGAATTGGAAACAGAGGGATATGGATGTTGAGGTATCCTGGGATCCTGTCGCCCTGCAAGAGCAGTCTGCTTTCATCCAAGGCTACGTCTTATACTATTGGGAAAACAACAGCAGCGTCATGAATATCAGCACCGGTAATGTGGAACTCAATTGTGTTTGAGATGGACACGGCGAACGCAAAATGACACACACTCGCACGCCTACGCCATTATGCGCAAACGTACGTGATCGATATTAAAACGTTTCCTAAAATGGACAGTAGGGGGAGCCGTGTTACTTGGCACTGTGGAGGGCCATCCGCATTTGGCTGGTGTTGCGATCAAGCCCAGCTTCCAAGTGTGAATGTAGAATGTCAACCTCTCTCTTATTTCAGACAATCCTCGAGACACCAGCTTGACAGCCAGAAATCTCCAAATCAACTCGTACACATTCACAGTGAAGGCAAATACAACCGTTGGACAATGCGGTGCGACGTCCATCACCGTCACCTTGAATTCACTGAGTACGTCGCTGGCTAGGAACTGGGTTAGAAGTGCATGGAAAATATTGATGAAAAGAACCCATCGATCTGAACACTCCTCCCTCGTTCCTCATCTGCGCCGTTTGTCTTCCACCAGCTGATAACTTGATCAAGGCTGTCGGCATCACCATCGCAACTATTTTTGTCCTCCTCTGCTTGATTGTTATCCTTTGCTACAGAAACTGGGAATGGTGAGGAGCATAGCACGGTTTCGCATCATGTGACACTCATCTCGCGTCTTCAAATATTGCTTGTCCATTGTTTCCTTTTGTAGTATCAAACTGAAGGTCTATCCTCCGATCCCAATGCCGGTATTGAAGGACAAGTGGATGACATCACTGGTAAGCATTCTTTTACAGGTTATGGCTTACACATGAAGTTGAGCTAACAAATATCAATGACATTTAAATAACCGAATTGGGCAATGGGGAACAAAAACCAGTATAGTCGTGGAAATTGACAAACGTCTCAGGAAAGTGTTTCAGATTGTCCCATTGTGAAATGAGTGCGAATCACTTTGTACCGCCCCCCCCCCCACCAGACTAAAAAAAGTTGCCGTCCTGTTTTTGTGGAAATGAGTCATCACACTGAGGCCGAATTGATGGCGATTCCCGAGCTGCACTGCAAATCCGAAGCCCCGGGTTTGGATTGCGCTGACCAGGGAAACGGATGCTTCAGCGAGCCAGTTGAAAACCTCACCACACGGCGCGCCGCCGCTCCATGTCAGTTACCACTACTACCCCCACCACCACCATTGTCTTCATCTCTCCCGAAGGATGGACGTCTCAACCTTTCATACAACCTGACTTCAACAGACTCTTTAGTGGAAGGCTCCCATGGATATCAGCCTCAGAAACAAAAGGGACAGCTCGAAGAAGCTCCAGATACTCCTTTGCCTTGTGTCTTAACTTACATTTTGTTGCCACAGTTGCCTTCTGAATAGTTTCAGCGCACTCCTTTTCATGCTATAGCAATGACAACATACTGTTTAGTATGGAAATAGTCACGACACTCAATAGCACTTTAGTAGTTTACAGACCGGCTCAAGCACTTTAGCGCATCCAGTGTTTCGCTGAAATCGCATGTCATGTTACTTAACAAATTCCTGTTACATTAAAAGCCAATGTCGATTTTTTTTGTTTTTTATTTCTACCCATCGTAGATCTAAAAAAAGTATTTGCAAATAACGGCACAGCAAGCACAGGAAAAGGCAGCGACCCCAGATCTCCGCCGACCGCTTCCGGCCTGAGTAACCCCCCCGCCCCATGGTGCATTTCTTTTTGTCTTCACGTACCCTCTCGCGTTCCATGTCTTGCTCCTGGCTTAGCTTTTCGGATGGAGATTTCCTGGAGGTTTCAGATGAGCTTTGCCTTCATGCTGCTGGTGCTCCTGCTGTGTATTAGCATGAGATCAGACTACATTGTGATGCTGCACAGATTACAAAACACCCATTTCCACCTCTTGATTGTCCCCTCAATGGTCACTTAGGCTGTGGGGGGTTGGTATAGTCGAAGAAAGAATGAAAACAAGGACATAAGCGTTATATTCAGATTATCGGGAATGGAATGGAATAATCATCATCTTTTAAGATTGATTAGCCAATAATATCTTGAACAAACAATTACGTGGTCTTGTTGTTCTCGAGCAGTGGTCCCCAACCTTTTTTGTGTCACGGACCAGTTGAGACAAGTAAATACTGTTCGTGGTTCGACCCGAAACCCTTTTTTTTTTTTTAATTGCCTTTAAATTGCCAGTTTTAAAGCACTGCTACTGACACCAAAGATAATTAGAGGTTGATTCAAAATTCTAATTCTAATTATATGCTGTAGAGAGCGTCTAATAATACGCATTTGATATTTGAATGTGCTTAGTACCCTATCAAGATTCAACAAGATAAAAAAGTTGTGGGAATTGGTTTGTTTTTACGCACGCAGACATTAAATGCTTTTTGCTATTTAGCAGCACAAGTGAATATGTTAAATACTGTGTCTGCATAAAAAAGTTACAATACAGTACTATAAACGGTACTCATTGGTTTGAAATAAAATAATTTGAAAAAACTTGATCAAGCACCAGTGCGGCGTTCACAAACAACCACAATGTGGCAGCTTTCAAATCTAAGCTTGACCTGAAATATCTGTTCCTTTTATCCTTTTAAGAAGGTCGAGACACTTAAAAAAAAAAATTTGATATGCTGCAAAATGGGTGCGCAGAGGAAAGCTTGTTTCCTGGTGGTGGGCATCCTACTTAACGTGTGAATAGCCGTATGGGTGAGTGAGGCTCATTCCCATATGTATGAAGAGGGAGAAGGGGGGGGGGCAGTCAAAATTTCAAGCTTTCGACATAAAACACCAAGTGAACTTTGGAGAAGCTAAAAAAATATATGAAAGATACATTTTAATCGAAATGACGTCGATTGCTTGTCACTTGGATGGTAACCCGAATTGTGCGTCTCCATTTTGTTTTACGCGCAATATCGGCGGGGGCAGACGAAAGTGGAAAACGGAGCCAGGGTCACTTTCGGTTCCGCACTTTGACGACTTTCTCGCGTTGTTGTTATTGTTGATTGGGCCAAAGCAGCAAGAGAGAGCGAGACGGGCGGTGGGCGTGACTTCCGGGAGGGGGGGGGGCACTCCACCTGGATGAGAGTCACCTGCGGTGAGCCTCACACTCTCGGAAGACGCCTCGCCGAGAGGAGCCTCAGGGGGAGGACTTCTTTTCGTTTTTTCCTCATTCCGCCCCGCCGGAGGCGATTTTCATTTCAACCCAAAGCCAGGATTAGATCAAAGACAATTTTGCATTTGTCTCTACAGGACGGCAAATGCAACATGATGCTCGTTTCTGCTGTGGTGAATCGTGTCTTGTAGTATTTTATTCCCAGCCAAGCCAGAGCGAGATAGCGCGAGGATTTAATTTCTTTCCCCATTTTTCATTCCCCAAGCATTTTTTTTCTACTCAAAGTACAACGATGCTTCTCTGCAGGTGAGTCTGAAATAACCGACCAAACAGGGACGAGTGTTGTTGTTGCGCGTGCTGGTCATTAATTATTCCGTTATTTGTTTTTTTAAAAATTGCTTGTTTCTTTTTGTAGGATTGTGTTTTTCGCTCTGATCTGTCTCAGTTCCTCTGCTGCTTTCCGTAATTCAGGTCAGTGCTATAATTCGGCACCATGTCTGTGGCATTCATTTTTTTCTTCAACTCGCCGTCCAGTATTTATTTTGCCGTGACCACCAGCTCGCCGCACAGCGATTTGTCGTGAATCGCGCGAGACCTCCAAGTACAACTTGTGGAATCGTGTTTTGGTGTGTGTGGGTTCGCGTTGTGCTTTACTCGGCAATGGTACTTTTCCATCGCGTCACGGCTTCAAGTACAGCTCTGGACCTTGTTATTTTATCTAATATTATTGTTGTTATAATTTTTGACTATGCTTACGAAATCTTGCAAGAGTTGTCAACGAACACACTCAATAATTGGCAAAAGGATTAGGACCCACAAAGAAAAGGTTATGGCTAGCGTAAGTATAAGTAAGAGGTTAGTAAAAAAAAAAAAAAAATCTGGTTGACATGCTTTTTTTTTTTTTTTAGGTTGTATGGGAGAGGAGTGCCACAAAGGCCCGACTCCTCCATTTCCTCTGTTGTCCCCCGCTGAGGTCAAATCCCAGGAGCCCTCTCAAGACTTCCTTGATCAATTTGCCCAAGGGAACTTGCCAAACAACGGGGACCGTAAACACCGTGATGCCAACGCCGTCATGCCCTTCGTCGGCCTCACCAACAGTAAGTTTGTCCAATTAGTCGCGGTGTGCACAGATGCCGGCAGCCAACCTGCCCGCGCATTGGCAACATTTGTCACACGGCCTCGACTCTCATGGCCGACGTTTTTCTGTTGCTGTGTTGATTTAAAAACTGACAATATTTTTTTTTCCAACTTTAAAATCAACATTGTGAAATAAAGATATTGCATAAGACTTTTTACATGCACCAAGGCAAACAAAACACACTTCAAAGCACGTATATTTCCACCCACAATATAGACAGACACACAGTCACGGGAGTTTTAGTGTATTTTTGTTATTTTCAGATGTTTGTTCAGACTCTTTGTGTTTGTCTGCTGACGTAAAGCAGATGCACCCCAAGAATGTGTGTGTGTGTGTGTGTGTGTGTGTGTGTGTGTGTGTGTGTGTGTGTGTGTGTGTGTGTGTGTGTGTGTGTGTGTGGTTAATGGATTACGTCACAGACACAAACACACACACACACACACAGAGGGGCCCAATCTGAGATCTGGGACAAAAAAACTCCCGAAAACACAAAATGAACACAGATTTCCCTAAATCTTGGTTTTTTTGATGGTTTTGTGAAACAATGTCCAACAATTGTACACCTAAAAAAAATCCTGCAGAAGTATAGTTTTACTTTCCCTTTGTTTTCTAGGCGCCGAGCAGAGTCGAAGCTGCTGTAAGAATGGAGGAACCTGCATTCTGGGCAGTTTCTGTGCGTGTCCTCCTTTCTTTACTGGTCGCAGCTGCGAGTACAACCAGCGCATCAGGTAATGTAAAAAAAAAACAAAAAAAACCACCCACACTCAGCCGAATGACTGCTCTCAACACATTTTCCATTCACCTTCTAATGAGACCGACACCCTCGCAGAGATACTTGACGCCAAATGTCACTTTCACACCGAAATACGCTGCATCATATTTTGCAAAAGTCATTGACAATGTCATTTTTTTTTTTCACATTCATAGAAAAGCCAGATGATGGTCAAAATGGTGGTGGTTCCCCGAAATCCGCTTCTTGCATGTAATTGAAATCATGGGATCGGTGAAATGATACCGCGTCTCTTCTTTGGTCTTCAGGCGCTGTGGTCCGGTTCCACATGGCGAATGGGTGCGCAAGGGCTGCTCATACTGTCGTTGTGGCTACGGTTTGCTGCACTGCTTTCCCCGCGTCTTCCACAAAGACTGCGGTATGGACGCAACACATTATTATTAGTAGTAGTATTAGTAGTAGTATTTGGTCTGCAGCGTGTCAGGCGGACTTTGTTGTTTTCCCAAGTACAAAGCTCCCAACTGAAGTGCCTTTCTCTCTGTTTGTGTGTCGACGAGGCATAAACATGCGGTAGTTAGACAGCAATGTTTAAAACCTTCCCAATTTGCATCCCACAAACACATTTGCGCTCACGCTAGTGCCCAGGTTAGCACTAGTTCTTTCTTTTTCCACCACAAAAGTTAGTTGTATCACACGGCGCTACGATAAGAACAGTTGATTATTTGCTTGAAGTGTGTTTCAAATTATGTGTTTGTGTGGTTTCCAGATGACTCCGAGGAGGTGCAGTGGTACCACTCGTCTGCTGTCAGGGTACTTCGGTACAGCCGCGTGCTGAGTCTGACACCGCTTCTACTGTGTCTCCTCTTATGATGGGAGACAGACAGATCGATATTAAGGCTGGATAGAAACGACGGATGTCCACAGCGGTCTGAGCATCAAATCTGTTTGAAAAAATATTTATTTTATTCAAAGTGTCATTCACAGAAGATGAAAACCATCTCTGGAAAACTGGAAGCCAGACGTTGTTCCTGATGAGCGAACGCTTTCAAACCCTGATGAGTAGCCATAAAGTTCAGCGACTGGTGTGTTTTATGGCCTGCGGAGCTGCCGGATGACGCTGACGGACATTTTTGGCAGGCAAGGCCACGCGATTAATATTATGAAGTGCTTCTCAATGGCAGGCTTTCAAAATTTCCTTTGTGAACAGAAATGAACACGCAATGTTTATTTCCCAGACATTCAACCACAATCCAAATTTGTGCACGTTTACCCGTGAGACAGCGGTACATAAAAAAACGCTTGATGAAAATGATCTCATTCCGTTCGTTATATTTTATGTTGCAGGCTGCTTCTTCATGAAGGAAAGATAAAACGTTTTGTCTTCGGTTTGCACAAGGGATAAATGAATGTGTCATGTGGATGAGGGTTGGAAGAATTTTCAAAGTGTGAAAATAGAAAATGTTTTCAACTATCCTTCATGCGTCACCTCTTTTCCAACTTTTTTTTTTTTTTTGGGGGGTGGGAGGGGCGTCATTGCCAGCCAAACAAATACCCATTCACTAATACAAAGTAGTGTAAGAACTACTTACTGGTAGTTGGTACTTTTTTTTGTTTTGTTTACACACTTAATAGTATTTCAAAGAGTAAGCATTTCCCAAATTCCAAGCTCCTTCCCCATGCAAGCGTCCCTTCCTCCTCCTCTTATCTAATTTTCAGTGACAAGTATCTTATCTCCAGTTTGGTGATGGCGCTTGAATTGAATCTCTGTTGCTTTCTTATCTTAAACACGCGCATCAGTTGTTGCTCTGCTTGTTGGCACGCTCGGTCTTATCTTTACTTCAATCATGACGAATAAATGCAAAAGGTCACATGTGGCCCACCATCATGTGAATTACAGCTGCATCCTTAATTTTGGTGGGACACTCTGGACAAGGTTGCCAGCCAATCGGAAGGGCAAATGGCGACAGACGCGCATTCACACTCACATTCACACCGATGCACAATTGAGGGTCTTCAATTAACTTCCATGTTTGGGAAGGCTGGGGGGGGGTGGTTGGAGTACCAGGAGAAAGCCCACACAAGCACAGGGAGAACACGTAAAACGAGACGAGTCCAATCCGGAATCTCAGAACTGAGGAGCAGATATCCAAATGACAAATGCCGTCCATGACACCCAGTGAACACAGGGGTGTCCAAACTACGGCCCGCCATCCATTTGTCAGTGGCCCATGACCTGACCCAAAAAAAAAACAACAAAAAATGACATTTGACTTGGGCCGCAAAGTTTCTGAAAAAAGATGAAGGTGGGCAGCGAGGGTGGAGCGCTTTTCAGTTGTTTTTAACATCATAAATCTCCCGCTAATATGACTGTAATCCTCCTTTTGTTATCCACCCTTTTGGGGCGAGAGAGCAGTGTCACCAAGAATGAAGTGGTGACTTAAACCCACAGATCCTATTAAGAAGTCCCGACAAGGTTTTCATCATTTCTGGTTCAGCGAAAATCTCCATTGAAAGCTTCTCACCAGGGTTGGATTTCCTAAGCTGGGAAAAAGTCTTTGGATTTGGCGAAGCAAGAATTCCGCGAGCAACGTGACATTTCTGAAAGATCCCCAACCTCTTTGGTGGCGGAATGTCGTAATGGTCTTCTGATTGGGGGGAGGACAGGATTGGAGAAGATTTAATAAGATTCACGTAGCATTGGAGGGAGCGGTTACGATATTTTGAACAGCAATGGATCTTTTTGTTTTTTTTTGTTGAGTGATCCGAAGGATTAATGAAAGAAGGGGGCGGGCTACTTTGGCAAGCCACTGTACGTGCACCATGCCATCTTGTTTTGACAGGGTTTGTTGTAAGTTACCATTGCAGCTCCTCAATGAGCGGCGTCTTACACGGTCTGTGTTTTATTGTCGTGTCACGGGGTTTGACATGATAATCCAGTGGGCACTGTGGAATTGTCCAGGCCTTCCACACACATCCCAGTCCTGTCAGATGGTTTAATCCCGGCCGTGAAGTTTGCGCTGTGGTCCTGATCAGCTGCTAGGAAGGATGTGGCTCGGAGTCAGTGCGGTGTGTGACATGATATTAAAGTTTTGTAATGCCTTCCGTCTGACTGACCCGCTGAGGGATTTTGTCTGCAACCACCACAAAAAGCTTGGAAAACACGTACGCGCACCTGTTCAAGTTGTCGTTGAAATAAACCCAGACACAAACGGGAATGGAGCCTCATGAGAGGATGCGTGAGAGCAAGTGTATTTGTGTGTCTTGCTGGTCAAAATACGTGCAAGATGATGCAAAACATTGCGATTTTTCCATTTTTTATATTTAAAATAAAATAATTCAATCTGGAGGGTAAAGACCAGAGGCTATGAAATGAATGTCTCAAAGCCTTCACAGACATTAATGATATTTATTCATGCAACATTATCCAGTTTGGAAGGGGGCGGGGCCGACAAAAAAATTGTTGTTTTCATGACAGGCGTGGGAGCGAATGACAAGTGAGTGACAATCAAAGAGAATGGCGAAGATTTGGTGGGGGAGGAGTTAAAAGACAGGACTAGAGAGGCTGACGGTGGGAGATATGAGCCAGCCAAAAAAAAAAACAAAAAGAACAGAAAAGGATGAGGGAAGAAGATGAATAGCAAGAAGAGTGAGAAGTGAGACACAGCAGCGCGTGGAGGAAGAAAGACTCCAATTCCTTGGAAAGTATCAGTAAGTCATTCAACCAGTCGGTCGAAGATTGCAAAGAAATCAACTCAAAACAAAGCGGGCGTTAAAAATTCATCTTGCTTTGACAGGCTGCTGCCAAAGGATGAACGTGGCTCGCATCCACGACAAACAGACCCTGAGGTTCTTCTGGGAGCGGAGGATCGACCGGCACATGCGACAGATGGACGAGGAGGAAAGCCGCAGGAAGAGCAGCGCCCTGACAAGGTCGGCACCGAACCACACACGTCGAAAATGCTTTTTGCTTTTGACGATCAGCACAGCGCCGTATGTCAACTCATACAAGCACTACGTACTAAAAACATCTCCGTTAAAAGATAATAATCTGATTTGAGTGGAAGTCAGAAAAAGATTCATCTGTTGACAATTGGGCTTCCTGTTTTCGGTGATGGGAAGCAGCATTGTTTCTGTCTTACATTTCAAACTGTCTTATTTGCTTGTGTAAATTGAGGGGTTCGTTGTTTTTAGTTGATAGCTCTACTTTACGACCGGCAAAAGGAGAGATGGAATCCTTTAAATGTAATTTTATTAAAAGGGGAAAAAAAAAGACGTCCGCATCGCGGCACGTTCGAAAACACAACCCTCGTAACTCAAATCACTTCCTGCTTCTCTTACTTCAACAGCCAATCAGAACCTACCAACATAAAAACATGTCTAAGAATTTATTAAACCACAGAATATAATTCAGGGATTCTAAACATGAAATAATATGATGCTCAAACATAAAATGATAATAATTAATAACATAACATAAGATTACGCTTGAATAACAAACAGAAATATTGGAAGCAGCTCTCATTTGTCATGCGGCTTCATCCGAAATATACGACGCAACTTCAATAATTGATGGCTTTATTGTCACTCTGGTGCCGGTACGGAAAGAAGCAGCTGACGAGTGTTCCAACGGTATTCCAATATTTCTTTGGCGAGGTGATCTTTTCTTTTATAAGCTTTGTACATTGTGTTGGTTGTAGCAAGAGCCAACTTTCATTCCAGCTTCACAGCGACGTGAGTTTTATAAATTGTCTCGCTGATGTTTACAGCTCGCCTGTCTGTCAACACGGAGTAGCCTGGGAATGTTGATTAGGGCCGCCTGGCCATCCATTTCAATCCCCCAGATCAGTGGGAATATCCGAGGACAGATGAGTAGAATGATTCACATTAAGTGAGATGTGACGGTGCGCGATGACAGATTTTCGCTGACATCGCAACGCGGATCGAGACACCGGCACCGTACTGATGTGTGCCTTTTTTTTTTACAACTTAATTATGCCTGGCAGCAGTCACCTCAGCTCAAATTGCAGTAGATGCCTGCCCGATTAATCCCAGCCCAAACCCGAGATGGACGGTACCAGGGGAAATGCTGGCTTTAGTCTTGCCGCCGTTCCTCTCCTCAAGTCCGAACCCGGCCGAGCAGCGATTGCTCGCGATTGTTTGTGTGCGCGGAGCGAAGGTCGTGAAAAACTAAAAACTGTAAAAACTGTGAACTGCTTGCGGATATTTTTGCAAGCTTGATTGAACCCTGATGAGAAAGAAAAAAAAAACAACGTTCGCAAACACTCCCATGAGATATGGCCTTTAGAAACAATGAACAGGGATTTCAGTAAAACAAACAAACAAACAAAAACGGATGGATTTGGGACCAGTTCGCACCACGTCTAAGTGAGTAAATTTGCTCACAGGTCCGTCTCTCCCCAAACAGCGGTCCCAAATGGGCCCAGGCCCGGTACCGATGGTTGGGGAGCCCCGGGCTAAGCGATTTCATTGGCCAGTTCCAATCGCAGGTTAAGTGTGAACCAGCCGTATTGATCGTGTCCTACTGGCAACGATTGTGGCGTTGGCGTGTACAACAGGCCTCTCTTCCATTCTCTCCAGGCTGAGGATGCAGTGGTTAGTCAAGTTGGATCAGAGGAACGAGCATCAACGAGGATTTTTGGAGGAGAGGATCAGGCGATCTCAGAATGCCCGGCAGAGGCTCGCAGAACTTCATTCTGCTTCACCGTGACCGCCACGCACGAAAAATAAAACGTCCAATGTGCTCCAGGTCAGCTTTGAAATGGAGACGGAGGGAAGGATCATGACGTGTGCACGGTGGACTGTGAGGGATGTCACCATTCACGCAAGCCCCGATTGCAATCGATTTCCAATTCCTGATTTTGCTTCAATTTTTTTTTTCCTCCAACAAAAGGAATGACTCATTTTCTCAGCAAAAGATGTTTTAATTTTAACCTCTGGGTTTGTCCTTGTTACAAACTATTTGAAATGAAAATAAAAACTTGAAAATTAACTCATCGTTAAAACTGTTGAACCAATTTTTTTTGCCTTATCAGTGTTTTGTTCGTGCCAGAAGTGAAACATGAAAATGATCTTTACAAATTCTTTTGTGATCAAAATTTCAATATCGGTTGCATAGTTGAAGTAGTTTAAATCCATTTAACATTGATTTGCGATGAATCTCTCTTAGCCGTTTAATGTCTTGAGAAGTGCAAATTGTTTGTCACGAACGGACAGTGCACATTTGTAGTGTTGCAAACCATGTTGATGCTAACGATGAAATAAAACTTCCAACAGTTTGTACCATGCTTTTAATCATATATTTTGTTCACATGTTATAGTCATAACTGTATGAGTTTCTACTTATAACTGTACAGTACAAATTAAGGAATGATCTGCAAAGCTGCGATTCCGCTTTGCTCGGCATTTCATGAGAGATTGTATCAGTAGTAGTACAACTATACAGTAATCATTGTTTATGTACTCATTTTTGGATGCAAATGTCAGCAACAATACTGACAAAACGTGCATGGAAATAAATGTAAATACAATGATTAAGAAAAATCGAGTGCCTTCTAAAGTAATCAAGGAGCATGTATCATTTTATCGTGGGTGACCGACCCCACCACCCCCAAAATATATTTTGAATGCAGGCTGCCGTACATGAAATCATCACCGGCAGTTTACAAACCTCCACTGGAGGTCAGCATTGCATTAAATTGATCTTTGATTGCGACATGAACGTTGCACGAGTCTGCTCAAAACTGCTCAAAGAATGTATTTTTTAAGAAGGTGGAAGAGTCACCTATTTTTACACGACATCATGTTTGAAATCATAATTAATATTCATGCAACGTGTGTGCCACCGCAAGCACGCAACCCTGTTACCACCTTTTTAGCATAGTAGAAGAAGAGGAAAGCAACGAATCGCATGACACGCAGAACTTGACCTGATAGCTTTCCAAAAGAATGGATAGAGCAAAGGTATGTCCTCTCTTCTATTTGTCACATTTTTAACCAAAATTTCTATTAAATACAGTAGTTAGCCTTCATTGAACCGTTTACTGATTGTTTAATCAGGATCAAACAATTCTTTTCACATTTTTCTTGTTTGCTTGTTACTCCTGAGAGAAAGACAACATACTTCCGGGTTTGCAATCCTGTTACCGGCAGTGCTGTTACTGTGATACCAGTGATCGGTATTGTAAATATGGGCCAAAGAAAGTTAGCATCACTGCTACTTGCAAACGTGACTGCTCAAAGACGACAGGCTTGTGTGCTGCATTTATCCGGTGGCTGCCGGCTCGTCATTAGCGACTAAACTGCTCATGTTTCGGTGGGTGCATTTTCACGCTTCCCACTTGATCACTTGGGTGCTACTTGTTCAAAGATTCAACCGGTTTCTTGTCTGTTTTTGACGCCATAGCACGCACAACATCTTCCTCCTCCACGTCGCGAGGGGGGAACGCTCTTGTCCAAATCGCTTCATCTTCGGAAATCTCGGCTGCCCAGCACCTCCGCGTTTCGCTGCACGTTTGGTCAATTTGGTACCGTTACTTTTTGCGAATTCTGTTGACTTCAACTTGCAAAGCAATATTAGAAGGTGTGTGTGACTTAGGCCGTTAATTTTAGAAGGTGACGAAATATTGAAGTAGTCCAATGCCATTTCAACATCATGGTATCATGTCAACCTCAGGGGAGATTCCTTAAGTAGTATGCAAGATTGCTCATCTCATTGTCCCCAGACCACCCTATTCGAAACGGGGGTTGGTTACACCAGGGGTGTCATACTGGTTTGCCGACGTCATGGTATTTTAATGTACGTCTAAAATTAGAGGGGTGACATTAATACATCAAGAAAGCTCAAATAAAGGCATCACTTGATGCCATGCTGTACATACATTCTGTGGTGAGAAAATCCGGCCTGGTATTTACAACATATCTTATTCCTCTGGTTCCAGTTATAGTCACAGTGTACATGCGATGCAAGTGCTCCCGTTGACTTTTAATACTTTGACACAGTCTGGCTGTCTGTTTTAATGAGCTGCCAGCAAATTGTGTCAAACTATTTCCCAGTCACTTGCTGATGAGTTGCCTTCATACCATCAAATTATTGCACTTCAAGGAAACAGCTTTTACATTTTCTGGGTCCAAATGAGCATCGAAATACAGTATTGCACCGAAAGACCCAACATGAGTACTCTCGCTATGGCAACAGTGCAAATTCAAATGCTCACTAGAATTGCAGGATTCCTAGAACGACTGCAGAATCGGTACAATTCTGCCCAATTTAAAAATGGCAGATGTCAGTTAGGTCTGCTCTCATTATGCCGTTTCCTTGGCAACTTGCTCTTCCACACAACAGAAACGGGGAAATTGGCCAGGAACACAATAGACATTGTTCTGCTCTACACACACACACACACACACACACACACACACACACACACACACACACACACACACACACACACACACACACACACACACACACACACACACACACACAT
>CAAKHF010017114.1:10175-59782 GCA_901007745.1 Hippocampus kuda
TGCGTGAGTGTGTGTGTGTGTGTGTGTGTGTGTGTGTGTGTGTGTGTGTGTGTGTGTGTGTGTGTGTGTGTGTGTGTGTGTGTGTGTGTGTGTGTGTGTGTGTGTGTGTGTGTGTGTGTGATGTTATATAAGATAAATGTTGAGCCTGTGGCACAGTTTGTTGTGTGTGTGTGTGAGCGGTGATGACTATGACTGTTTTTCTATATTATGGAACAAAAATAATTTACAAGTAATTTTGCGGTAGTTGGGTATGTAATTGCATTCATCGTAATAGTCGTTGTATGTTGAAGTGGCTTTACCTGCAGACTCCTTAGTCGGCCACGTGACTCGTCAGCTGGTCTCCTGTACATCCTGACCTCCTCGCGACTGTTTACAAAGCTTCATCTGTTCCAAACAGCCGAATTCGGGCTCCTCTGTGAACAGAACGCAGTCAGAGACATGGTCGTGTCCGGACTACCCTTCGCCGGTTAATACTTGGGTGAGTATTTTTATGTGCGCGAAAGATTTTTGTTGCGACTCTTCACGTAGCTTGACTGCAGCGAGTTAGCTAGCCGTGTGTGGCGGAAGTAACAACGGGCCGTGCTAATAGCTGTGCTAACATCGCATAGCTTATTAGTTACTTTAATGTTTATTCGCCATTCGTTTATAGTGACATTATATGTAAGGTGTAATTGGTATTCTATCCAAATAGGATGCACATCTTTTTTGGCGGCGTAAACTGGCGCATGCTGATTGTGGTTACGCGTTTTACACTAGCTGCCTTCATGTTCGTATGAATGTACAGTACTTGACATCAATGTTCTCGGTGCATCTAAGTCAAACATTGCATTAATATTACCGATATATGGTGTTTTTTTTCTTTTGTGCAGGCCACAAATTAGGCCATTCTTTTTTTTTTTTTGCGGGGCGCCCGAACCGTCGATTCGTGTTGGGCCATTGATCTGGTACCTGTCGACGCTTATTTATGCACTTCACAGTCATGCCAACGCAGTTGTGAATTTGTGTCCGACTAAAATTGTGTAATGCAAGTAATGAAAACTACTTGGGTGATTCCCAACCTTTATTGCTCCGAAGCATGAGTTTTACATTAGAATAATCACTGCACAGTGCACACCAACAAACAAAAATTATTATTCTGTTTGTTACTATACATCACTGGCATAGAGTGTTAAGCAAGGATCCATGTTATGTCAAAAATCATTTTTGGACCCATGAAGTGAAATCAAATGTAAATGTTCTTGGACATGGTAGTTTAAATGGACCTTCTTGGACCATTGTTGTGGGTGACAATAGCAGACTTGTCCTCCTGGCTACTTGCAGCTGCTCAGTAAACTGAATCCATTGTAGACAAAGATATGAGGAAAGAACTAGAATTGTAACCAATACTGTTTCCTGAGACCCCAGCAACACTTGTGTGATATTTTGGCAGCTGAAAAGGTCAAATCCTCTGCTAAATGAGTGATTTATTTGTTCCTTTCCCAAATTGATCTATTCTATCTGGCAGCTCCATGTCTTATGGAGTCCCTGCTTCTTCAGTCATGGATTTTGGAACTGAATCAGATTGGGCAAGTTTCTTATGCAGAAACTTGCCCAATCTGATTCTGCACTGCATAAGGTTCTGCACTTGTTCTCGGCAGATTTTTGGAGCATGTGACCAGCCAAGTGCGCCCCCCCCGCCCCGCATACGTGGGCTCATAGCGAAATATTGAAGGAGAAGCATGTGAGTTTGTTTAGCTGGGCTCCCTGCCATGGACCATGCTTCTTATTGCTGCTTGCTGAAATTCACAAAGGGGGAGAAAAATCATGATTGTCATTGGTAATGCATGAAAGGGTTAATTTAAAATGTTCAACATCAGTTGAGCTTGATGGTGATATTTCTGAAACTCAGTCTAACGACCGCCGGCATTTTTTTTTTCTCTACAGAAAAACATTCTATCGGCTTGATTCATTTTGCTATGTTGTGTTGGAAATGTAGTCTCAGCGCCAAAGAGCTCAGAGCAAGCTTTTCTGAACAAGCTTTTCCTTGTGCTTTATCATGTAATCAACACTGAACACTGTGTCTTTTTTTTTTTTTTTTTTTGGTGGGCTGCCTGCTTGTTTAAAAAAAAAAAACACCTTTTGGAAGAGGCCACGCTATTGAATTTGCAATGTACTGAGGTGATGACACCCCTGAACCATCATCTGATTGTCCATTCCCAAACATTCTCATGACTCCGAAGATTGTGATGTAATCAAGCGGAAACACAAGCTTAGTGTTGGTCTGAGATCTGGAGGTATTTATGGCAACGACCGACGTTACGAGAGGGATGTGAAAGAAAACGATCACAAACTCAGCATTTGTTAAAAAAGAAACTGGAGGAAAAAAAATGTCATGTCACGTCTGCACATCTAAAACAGACTTATATTATTGTGGTTATTATTTGCAGTGATGTCGAAGTGCATCGCTCTCTGACGGAGTCAGTCAAATTTGACTTCTTTAAAAATCTGTGCTTCCAGTTACTTAGACCTCTCCCGGTGCAGCGGTGCTAAATTGCATGATGTAACCAATGCCTTCGGGAAAGTGTAACACAATAAGATGATTTGTTCCTTGAATCCTTTTTGTGTTACCCAGGCTGCTCAGAAACAAGTTCTGTCAAGCAGGAAAAAAAAAGCAGCAAGTAATTTCATCAGAAAATGGTTGCAAACTAATAAACATAGGGAGGTGTGTTGAGAGACGAGTTTTATTCGTTCCGTGTACACGCTTAAACGTAATGTCCTTAATCTGTTGCAGTTTGGGAATTTCTCCATTGCGAGACTAATAAAGGTTTTCTTATTTTCTTATTTCTTAATTTTTATTTTTTCTAGAGGATAAAGACAATATACCTGCGAGTATTGTGATACAGTCCGTCTACGTGTGCTGCTTCTCCATTTGTGTGCAAATAGCCATAGTTTAAAAGGTTACGAAACTAAACCAATGCTATTAGCTAGCCTAATTGTGGTGTTTTGCCTCGTGCGTTGGCATTAAGATAGTGGACTTAAGTAAGGCAAAGTTGTATTCTCTTTGTTTTATGTTTAGTTTGACAGTCAACCAGAAGTGGCAATAAGCAGCTATAAAGAATTGTTCAATATCTGTCAAGGGGCACACCACGATTGTAAAATGAATTCCTCTCCCACAAAGGCAATCAAAATGGTGCATTGGATCTTTTTAAAGTCAACGTTGCTTGTGATTGAAAAACTATATTTTTCCACCGCAATATTATGGAGTACACTAATACCCATCCAAGTGTGTTTCATGCAGAATGAATTGTTTTTAATCATTTTCATGAGGGGGATGGTGGTGGTGAACTTTGAAGACTGTTTTATTGTTTTGAGGATGTGTCCAAAGAAAGCACACAGGCGCATATATCATGCATACAATTATTTCTATTTTGATGACGCGTGTAGCTGATTTATGGCGCACTGCTCCATTCACATGGTTAATAGGTTTAAGCGATTCCTTTGTTGTCTTATATCCACAATTAATAAATGGAAAGAAAACAGGCTCAGTGGAGCCGCGCTATTCTGTCGGCCGCTGTAATAGGCTAGCCATTTTCACAAACGCACGATAATCCCAAACCGGATAAAGACTAGAGGCAGCCTTTGTTCTCCGAGAAAGTTCTCTGAGCTACTAAGACGAGAGTTTTTTTTTAGTTTTACCCCTTTTTCATATTTGGGGATTGGTATTCATCACATTGCTTTCTTTCTTATCTGATATCATTGATTGAAAAGAAGAAACTATTAGGAGACGATCATCCCATGCTGACAAAATTATCGTCTAGTGGTAGTCATCTTGCAAAATAATATCTCTTCTCATTTGATACTTTCTGTCATCTTCTCATAAAGCTCTGCAAGTTATTAGCACATAACAAACCATAAAATAGAGATGCAACAGTTAACAGCAGCAATTAAATATATTTGCTCCTGGGCTCTCCTAACAGTACACACTCGAGGTAAGATCGGGCCGCCCGAGCCTGACCCGAACCCGAAATTCGGGTCGGGCTTCTCTCTTGCTGACTTTTTTTTTTTTCTTTCCGAGGCCGTCAATAGTTTTGGCCACGAGAGACCGTGGTTCGCAAAAAAACAGAAGTCGCCTCATCACAACACGTACTGTACTAAACTCTTGCAGTGACAATTCAAAGAACTCCTTCCTGTCTCTGTCTATGATCCACCCATCATTATTCTTTTTTGTCTCTCTCCTATAGTGCCGCGCTAGATTCTTAAGGACGTACTCCTGCGGTGGTTTACGGCCCAATTTTCAAGCCGTCAAAATAACGGACGGCCTTAAATTTTCCCCGTTCACTCTTAAAAAAATATCGGTCAATGATTTTTGAAAATCATTGAAAATTGTCGGTTAATGTAACCTCTTCAGAAACAGAAATATAAAAGATATTAATGTTTATACAGTCTTGTTTAACTTAGATTTTGTTCCAAAAGACAGGCTTTGTTATCAGAAATCACTCTTCCTCCTCCCGAGTCCTCACAAATAAAAGATAAGATAAGATATCCTTTATTTGTCCCACACTGGGGAAATTTACAGCCTTCAGCAGCAAGATTGTGGGTAGAAAGAAGAAAGAAGAGGAAAGAAAACACAGTTCAATTAAGTGCAATATAAATACAAAAATAAATAAATATAAATAAAATATGAAATGTCGGGTTTGCTTCGGCTCGGGCCTGCAAATCAAGCTAAGTGATCGGGTCGGGCTTAAATACCCTCGGGCCGGTTCGGGTCGGGCTAGATTTTTTTTAGGACCGATCTTAGCACTAATCAAGACTAACAAAATCAATGAAAAAAAAATATAGAAAATACTCAAGTAATGCATTCCTTTCCAAAATGTTCCTAGCTAGTAAAGAGATTGACATTAAGGCAAGTTCGGATCCCAAACAGCAACTACGCACCAATTTCAATGTCAAATCGTTAGCCTCATTGCATAATTTCCCACATTATTTTTGACTTGTCATAATATCAATAAAAACACCGTGTTTGCTAAAAACATTTTTTTCTCCCCTTTGAATACATCCTTGCTTTTTGAATGCATTGTGTTTTATCATGTTTGGCAATTATGCTCTTAGGCTACCCAAATATGTGTTATTTGGGATAAACGTGTCAGGACATAGGCGGCCCGGTAGTCCAGTGGTTAGCACGTTGACTTCACAGTGCAGAGGTACCGGGTTCAATTCCAGCTCCGGCCTCCCTGTGTGGAGTTTGCATGTTCTCCCCGGGCCTGCGTGGGTTTTCTCCGGGTGCTCCGGTTTCCTCCCACATTCCAAAAACATGCATGGCAGGCCGATTGAACACTCTGAATTGTCCCTAGGTGTGAGTGTGAGCGTGCATGGTTGTTCGTCTCTGTGTGCCCTGCGATTGGCTGGCAACCACTTCAGGGTGTCCCCCGCCTACTGCCCGAAGACAGCTGGGATAGGCTCCAGCACCCCCCGCGACCCTAGTGAGGATAAAGCGGTTCGGAAGATGAATGAATGAATGAATGAGTGTCAGGACATATTTCGGAAATCGACTCGGTATGCTCAAGCAACACTGTCTTCGTGTTTTCTTAAATTCTCTCACATCAAACTCCTTTTGTGTCCTTCTGCATGCAGTCTGTTACCTTGCACTGATAGTAGCGTTGTTGTTCTCTCCCCGCCAACCCATGCAGACACGTCGTCTTCTGAGTCTTGGCTGAGGGGACTTAACGAGACTGTAAGTAGTGCAAACTGGGACATTTACAGTTGGAAGCAATGTTTCCCTGCCAGCTTTTAGCTGAGAAGTCAAAGGTTGACGTCACTGTGGTGTAGTTCTCTAAAAACGCTTTTTGAAAGAAGCTAGGGAAACGTATAACCTGCAATGTTGTTTCGCTACCACACTTTGTCACTGCTGCATTATAGGCAAGGTTTCAAAGAGGTCAAAAGCTCAATATGTTGTATAAGTTTTGTGAGATAACCTCTTATTCAACGAATGAATTATTTAGAAGGGTACATAGCATAGACTGTATATGCTTTCCTGTTGTTGCTTTACTAAACTGATTTTGGCTTCTCTGTCGCAGATTGGGCCATGCAGCACCCAAACTTCGAGACCCGCCACCCGCTCCAGGCAGACGAGCAGCAGGAGACAGGCTTCGACCCGCTCAACGCGATCAATAAGAACCACAGTAGTAAGTCATCTCTTTTAGAGAGAGAGATTCAGGAACTCCATCAGAATAAAAGTGCACTGTCTGCGGAATTCAATGTGGATTTAGTTAGCTTTTTATTTATTTTTTTTAACCTTCTTAAATTTTCCCTTGTTCTCTTTGCATTTTTGACGTGTACTTTACAGCCTTGATTTCACAGACTAATTGGTGGGAGGGCTTCTCGTTGGAGCCGAGCTAGCTGCGTGCCTGCGGCGGATGCTAAGCTAACGTTTACACTCCATGACATTTGAAGGAAAACTCTCCCCTGATAACATTGACGCCACATCTATCCATAATTTTCTTTAATTTTAATTTTTTGATGAGGAAAGTCGCCCCTGCCAACATGGCCAGCACACTTTTTAGCCTGCTCTAGTCTACAGTAAAGTCTTTATCTCTGTGACGAGAGCGCAGCTCAAATCGAAACATGTGACCGGACTCTGTTGATGGTTGCTCAGTGCCGTTTTACTGGCGCTGTTTGAGAATTGCGGCCGAGCCGGGATCCATTTTTTTCCGGCTCCGCTAAATTGAGGTTCAGCTGTATCTTCTGCGTCCTCTTTGAGTTGAATGTTTGTGCTGAATGTTGGGTATGAGTCACTTTAGTGATTTGTGTCATCCAGGGGCTGCGGCTGTGTGTGTGTGTGTGTGTGTGTGTGTGGGGGGGGGGGGTTGACGGTAAATGTAGAGGCTGGCGTGTTGCAGCACTGATGAATATTCATCCTGAGTGTCCCTGTGGAATGATCCACTCCTGTAATTAATGTTGATCGACAGCTTCCTGACTTGAGCGCATGTTCACCTGCAGGCTAAATTAGACGTATTTACCGGCAATAAAGACAAATAAGAGTACAGCTCTGAATCATCACTTCACCTGCTACCGGCATTTTTAAGTTACGCTATGTGCAAGCATTGGAAATGCAAGTTTCCATTTATGGATCCCCCCCCCTTGCTCCTGCTGTTTTTCTCCCTATAAAAAATATGATGTTTTTGACTACCCTTGCCTGACCCTCTTGTGGGCATGTTTGTCTCAGCAGGAGGCTCACTTGACAGCGGCATTCACTCACAGTCAACCTTCCCCTCATACAGGTGAGCATTTGCGGTGTTTACTTGTGCGGGTGCACCATAAACTCTGGGCCCCGGCTCACCACCTCTCGGTTTTTACTGCCGGTTGCCACTTTGGATGAATAATAGGTTGAGATCCTCATAAATATCCCGCCCTGCCTTCCCTGTGCAGGAAAGAATGGGACGACTTGTTCCTCAACAGTAATTACCCGGCCAGGATCCGGCAGGCAGGCATCAGCGGTAGACTGAGGAGCAGCCGCTTTCGGAGCGTATGCTGGAAGGTGACTGCCAAGTGGATCAAGCCGTACCGTCGAGTTTGAGCGCACTCGCGTTGGCAATTGACTGTACTTGCTGCATGTGTATTCTGGTTCTCTGCAGTTGTATCTGGAGGCGCTTCCGGAGGACAAGAGTCAGTGGATCAACAAGACCAAGGAGCTTCGAGGCCAGTATGAGAAGATTAAAGAAACGGTGAGAGCTTTTCATGCTTGACATTTCACATTGAAGCGACTGCAGGGTTTTCCCCAACCAGAACGTGTTTCCCAAATTCAAGGAACTATTATTGTACATCGTGTTGTTTTATTAATGTTAATGTGAAGCCTGATGGGTTTTTTTTTTTGCCACAGCACATCACGAACCCTCGCAAGGCTGCAGGCCAACAGGATTTGGTGGTCAATAATCCACTTTCCCAGGACGAAGGAGTGAGTCCAACACATCACTGGTTCTCATATTTATTTCGTTGGGTTACTGATCATCATGACAAATCTTTAGGTTTTTTTTTTTTAATGTATGTGATTTTGTGTGCCTTCCTTCATTCTTTGTGTTCGTCACCTTTTCTCATTTGCATCTGAAAATTGACCTGAATACAGTCTAGTCCCTTGAGACAGGCTTGATTATAAACTATTTCAGTGCTTCATTATGTGATTCATTCACAGCTTTTGGTCATTATAAGGCCAGTGGATCAGTGTTTAATTCGGAAATTGAGTATTCAGAAATATCTGGAAACCTTCATTTATTTTAGTCTTTTTGTTGTTGTTATGATTTGTCAAGTCATTCTTTTGGTGTCATTTCACTGACCCTTTTTTTTTTTATGACAACGATAGAATAATAGTTATTAATCATTTATTTATTAAATATTAATAATTAACTCATTCAGTACCAGCCAATTCTGGACCAAGTCTGAAAAGACGTTTAAAAACGTCTTTGGGAGTGAATGAGTTAAATGCCGTTAAGCTTCCTTCATCATCATTTTGTCTCGATTCAGAGTCATATTTGTTTGTTTCCTTTGTTCATATGTTTATTTTCTTTTTCTGCCCAGAGCCTGTGGAACAAGTTCTTCCAGGATAAAGAGCTGAAGGGGATGATAAAACAAGACGTATTGAGAACGTATGTCACATTCCAATTCCAATTGACTTGACGATTGTTTCAAATATCACTGGTTCCGAAAAAAATCTCGATATATATATTTTTTGAATTCTCAAGGTTTCCTGAGATTTGTTACTTCCAGGATGAAGATGTGCGGTCCAAGCTGACCGACATTCTCTTCTGCTATGCCAGAGAAAATGAACAATTACTTTATAAGCAGGTATGGGCTTTGATGACGCAAAGCGACTCCGTCGAACACGCCTGAACACTCATTTTCGATACCATTCGTTTCCCGATGCCAATACGAGTATCCACTTCCTCGATCCTAAGTACCAATACCACCAGTACTGATGATACATAAAATTTCAATGAACACAATGACAGATAATTGTGAACAAAGACCCTTTTTTGTCTTTCTGACGCACAACCGACCAAGTACTGATACCTGGTTTCAATTCTTACCCATCTCGACACCACACACTCTTTATTCTCATCCATTTCCTCCACTTCTTTGACAACCGCACCATGTTTTTGTGGTTCCCTCCCTCCAAAAAAAGTGAATTATATCCTGCAAATGTGCTATTTGTGTCCAGCCAAAAGTGAATTCTGTGATCCAATCATTACCCGTGTCTGCAAACAAGCGCCAGCAACTGGCTAGATGGCTAGCAAAGCATCTTTTCTTTTTTTTTTTTTCTTTGCAAAATGGAAGTGACACATGGCCAGGCAGCCGCTAACAATATCTAAATGAAACCTGTCATTCTGGATTACAAACCTCGTGCATCACTATTACAGGAAGACTGACCACAAATGAACCATCTTTTCTCTCCCGCCTGCCCTCTTTAAACCCCCCCCTGTGTCTTATCCCCGTCTGTCCGTAGGGGATGCACGAATTGCTGGCTCCCATCGTGTTCGTGCTTCACTGCGACCATCAAGCCTTCCAACACGCCAGCGAGACGGCGAGCCCCAGGTCACTTGCTATTTCCACGTGAAGCCTGACCTTTCACCTACTTGTCTGCTGAAGCTTTATCGTCTTGAGGCAGACGGATTTAATCTATACCCTCCACATATGCACAATCAGAGAAATATCGGAGCGAAGCCGCTGCATTAAATGGGAGTGATGCCTCCTGAGTAGTTGCCAATTAGGTTGTGTTTCTCAAGTGACTCAAGTCAGCGCTCATTCTGCTTTCATCGCGTGTGTTTCTCAGTTGTGGCTAATGGTGTCTTTTTTTTTTTCCTCCCCCCCCACAGTGAGGAGATGAAATGCTTGTTGAATCCACTGTACCTCGAGCATGACGCCTAGTGAGTATTGGACAATAACTTGATGAAGAAGATACTCGTACATCTCGCCACTTTTTGTCAACGGAATAATTTCTGAACCCGGGTAGCGAGGTGAACAAGTAGCTTGCACGTCCGCTTCACAATTCTGAGGTTCAGGGTTTGAATCTTGGGGTTGGCAATTAAGTTGACAACTCTTAACTCATTCACTCCCAAAGACGTTTTTAAACGTCTTTTCAGACTTGGTCCAGAATTGGCTGGTACTGAATGAGTTAATTGAAGTCGATAATTCATGGTTCATTTGCTTTCTTTTTTTGCGTCAACCTAACACAGTAACTCCTCGTTGATCGCGGTTAATGGGGACCGAAACCACCCGCGATAGACGAAAATCCGCGAAGTAGCGACCCCCCCTCCCCCACGCTGTATATGTAGGTATATGTACATGTGTATGAGTATAAATACTATTTATAAGGCCAAATTTAATGGTATACATGCATGTTTGTAGTAATTAACATTACTTAATGCTATATACTAATGTATTTAAACATGTATAGGTTCGTGTATGAATGACGAAATACAGTAAACACATACATGTAGTACTATATATGTTGCTCTATGTGACTCGCTGCTGTTTTACTGACTTTCACTGCCTCTCACGGACCTTTTGTGAACTTTTTACGGCATTTTCGCATTTAAAAAAAAATTTTTTTTTAATGAATATGTTTGAAAAAATCCGCGATGCACCGACGCCGCGATAAACGAACCGCGAAATAGCGAGGGATCACTGAAAGACCAAAGCATTTTTGTTGGATGTGTAAATATTTTTAAGACATGGGAAAGAGGACCTTGAATAAATAATGCCACTTTGTGTCACGCAAACGCGATTCTTTCCTTTAGTGCACTCTTCTCACTCCTGATGGAAACGGCAGAGCCGTGGTTCTCCTGCTATGAGAGAGAAGTGAGGCGGGTGAGTTTCATATTTGGCTGCACACTTTTTTTTTGTGTGTCTTTTTATTGTAGCAGCAACATGTAAATCATCGTCAGACCATACTCGTGTTGGTAATGCGACTTTGTGCCTCCAGGGTAAAGAAGAGATGCTTACCAGCATCCCATTTGCTCGGCCCCAGGACTCCGGGCCATCTGTTGCCATAGTTACCAAAGTCAACCGCATCCAAGACCAGCTGGTGAAGAAGCACGACGTGGAGTTGCACATGCATCTCAACCGGCTGGAAATCGCCCCGCAAATCTACGGAATGTCAGTTCTTCCACTTGCGTTCTTCTTTCTCGTGCGATCCGAGCTGTACCAACGCAGTCGTCGTCCTTGGTTGTGCTTTTCAGCCGCTGGGTGCGTTTGCTGTTCGGTCGTGAATTTCCGCTTCAGGACCTGCTGGTGGTTTGGGACGCTCTATTTGCCGACAGCATCACCCTGGACCTTGTGGATTACGTCTTTGTGGCCATGCTGCTCTACATCCGAGACGCTTGTACGTGACACTGAAATCCAGTCAAAGCTAGCATGTTTTTTTTGTTAGCCTGTCCATGTTGTTTGAAAAAAAAAAAAAAAACGTGTTTCTGCATCTGTATAAGCCCTTCACCATATCATACCAAGTATCGCAGGAAGCATTGTGCGGATTTGTGACATATGCCATTTCCTTATGTGCGTTTCAGTGATTGCGAGCAACTTCCAGACTTGCCTCGGCCTCCTGATGCACTACCCGCCGCTTGGTGACATCAACTCCCTGCTCCAGAAAGCTCTCTTTCTCCGAGATCCCCGAGTAAGAAATGCTTCACTGCGTGGGATGATTTAAAATAGATTTTTTGATTTCACATTTCACGGACATTTTTGTCACTTGCAGACGGCGTTCATGCACATTGCCCACTTTTCACGCAAATTCCCAGAAAGCTTTAGTAATTCCAGATTAAGCACTTTGACGACACTTTTTCTCACAAATGTGTAACCCCTTTCATGCACCCTGTAACCTGGTTACACGATAAGCCGTCCACTTTTTTGTATAAAACGGGGTCTGAAAATGGCTCTTATGAGATAATTGACCCAAAACGGTAGCTTTTCACACTTCAGTCCACTCCTCTCCTGCTACGAAGAGATCTTCAATGGAGTTTATCCAAAGTGACATTGATGTCCTTAGGTGGATGACCATGTCACGCCTCATATACATCACAGTTACACACCTGGGGGCGGGGCATCGTGCACACGAATAGAAGTGTGCGATGACCGCAAAGAGATTTAGTGCGGCTGTAAAAAAAATGACGATATCCTCTCTCACTGCTTCTCGGAGAACCACCCTCGACCCGTCAACTACCAGTTCCAGCAGAACCTGGATTACTACAAAACGAGGGGCGCCGACCTGATGAATAAGACACGGTAAAAGAATGTCAATACAAACTTGTGCAAGCATTTCTTGAGCGATTGGGGAGAAAAAAATGTAAAATAGATTCCAAATAAATTACAGATTTTTTTTTTCTTTGATAATGAAATCAAATGTCTAGCTAACCCATAACACCCGTTTTCCTTGCAGGTGACAAAAAATATAACCCACACAACTATTTCTATCCAGCTCCGGCCTCCCTGTGGGGAGTTTCCATGTTTGTGGGTTTTCTCCGGGTACTCCGGTTTCCTCCCACATTCCAAAAACATGCACGGCAGGCTGATTGAACACTCTAAATTGTCCCAAGGTGTGAGTGGGAGCGTGGCTGGTTGTTCGTTTCTGTGTGCCCTGTGATTGGCTGGCAACCGGTTCAGGGTGTCCCCCGCCTGCTGCCCGCAGACAGCTGGGATAGGCTCCAGCATCGCTTGGGACCCTTGTGAGGCGAAGCGGATCAGAAAATGAATGAATGAATGAATGTCATGTGCGGTAAGCGTCTGCGACTTACAGGCCGGACACCTTAAAGCTTTTCAGTTTGAATTTCGTTTGGTTTGACCACTTTGGTGTAACCACTCGAGTAATTGTCTTTTCCGGAAGAAATGAAAAGCGATATCATGGACATAAACAGTAATGGTGTGTTTATGATGTCATGGCGATGCCCACAAAGAATTTGCCACGGTCGAGTCAAATCAACGTGTATGATGTCTTTTTGTAATTATTCCAGGTTGAACAGGTTAATTCATTTATTTTTAACTGGCCCAAAGCTCAAGTCGGGAGAACTCATTTGGTTTGTCACGCGGTTGGTTTTGATGCACTAACCAGAGCTTCTATAACGCGATGATGATTGGTTGTCGGGTTTATTTTTCGCATTTTGTCTTCCCCTGCGACTCAAGTTCCAGCACAAAGGCCGCCCCCCTCAACATCAACAAAGTGTCCAGCAGCCTGCTGAACTTCGGCAGGAAGCTCATCGCGCCGGCCATCTCGACCGGCACCGCCTCGCCCATCAATAGCGACGTCCGCTCCTCCTCGTCCTCGTTGGCGTCCCCCGCCTCCACCTCCGCGCCCGCTTTGCCGCACCCGCTCGCCGAGCCGCCGGCGGGCCCGGCGCCGCCGCCGCAGCAGACCCAGAGCCACGCCCACTCGCAGCACTATCGCCTGTTGAAGTCCGAGAGCATGCCTGTCCATCTGGGTAAAGGTACGCAACAGCACGTAACGCGGCGAATGAGCTCGCGCGCATCAGCTTGACTATCGTGTTTGTTAGATGCGGTTTCAGGTGGCGATTCTCGGGTCCCACCGCAGGCTGACGCTCAAGGTAAACCACAACCACTCGTGTGCCTCCTTGTCCGTGCTCATGTCTTTGCATGCGGAACAAATTTCGCAAGTCGGGGATGCTTTCCTAGGACCCGCAGCGTTGCACTAACAAACGCCGTCCAGCAGAGGGAGATGACAGACAGTAAGCCGTTCGCAAGCCGTCAGGAGGGGCGCTTTGCTCTGATATGTCTTGGCCTGCTCTCCTCCCTTTTCTGGATGCAATTCTTAACCGTAGTCACAAATCGGAAGCAGGCAAGCGCAATTTGCATTTCAACGGGGAGGTTCTTGCAAGCGGGATTGCCTATGATAGGTCGTATTTCACGTGATGAGACTTTTGCTTCAGCTCCGGGGGCTTTGGAGTTGATTGAAATTCAGCTCCTGAAAGTCAGCAGTTATTCCGACGTGTGGTTTATTGACAGTCTGATACTATTTTGTGGAGGCAAAGAGGTGTTTTGGTCTTCTCATCCGACGCGATCTTGTTTTATTGCAGGGCAAACGCTTCTATTTGATAGTTCCTTTTAAGGCCAAAGTTTTGTTCTTTATGGGGTTTCGGTGCACACTAACTGAACACTTCACAAGGTCTAGTCGTCATTTATGTCGTGTGTTTAACAATGTGGGAGGTTGACAAATGGCAATTTCTGGGACACACTTTCCATTGTAAATTATTCAAATCCTGTCATTTGAAATGGAGGGTGGAGGGAGTTGCCCACCCCACACCCTTCATTAACTCCATCCTCCGTTAAAGACAAACACTAATACAAAATAATGACGGTCTTGAGTTTCCTCTCTACTAATGACACTTGATCTCTTTCCTCAGGCCAAAGCTCCAAGCGGCTCAGCTCCTCTCCCAGCATTGAAAACCTCAGCGGCAGGCCACGTCAGTCCTCCTCCTCGCCGCCCCTGCCGCTCTCCGGGGGCGCAAGCGATTTGAGCGCCTTGTCGCCTCCCCTCTCGAGCGCCAAGAAAGAGTCGTTTTTCCACATCACTCGCTCGCGTTCCCATAGCAAGACCATGTCCAGGAAGGAGACGGTGAGATAATTTCTGTCCCTCACATCGCCCCTTATTCATCTCCTAATTGTTATTATGATTATTTTTTTAAATTATTATTTTGACTGGTGACAGGAGGAGGATTTGGAGGCCCAGGTGTCATTTTTGCAGGGACAGATCAACGACCTGGAGGCCATGAGCAAATATTGTGCCAAGATGATGAACAGCCACATCTGTAAGTCTGGCAGCAGAGGGTCCACCGCACAACTAAAATATTTCATTGAGTGCTTTCACAAAAGCATGACACACATGTAGCAATTTTATAATGTAGCAACACATGACCTTAAGACAGCATTCCTGGCATGAAAAAAAACAAAAAAAATCATACTATGTTCCTACTTAAGCAGGATTTTGTCACCACACAAGCAGCTGCTTCTCTATTTGTCACACTTGTCAACTTCAGGTTGCTTCCTAATTGGCCGTGGTTCCGTTTCACGTTCCACTCGCCGAGTCTGTGGCTCGTCCGACCTCGGTGTTGACTGCACGCATAAAGATTTAGCATCAGAAATAATGTGGGGGTTCCCATGAGAGGAAAATCACTCTTAACTCATTCACTCCCAAAGACGTTTTTAAACGTCTTTTCAGACTTGGTTGGTACTGAATGAGTTTTAACCACAGGATAATCTTTTAGAGACATTTGAGAATTTGTCCGTTTCTGTTTTAGATGACGCTGGAGAGGAAATTGTTCAAATTGGGCCCAACGGTCAATATGTATATACAACGTTGGCGACGCTGCTTTAGTGGAATTCTGTCTCCTCAGGTAAAATTCAGGAAGTGATTTTGGAAGAGCACTTGGAAAAAGAGGACGAGGTGCTCGTTTCACTGGCGGGGCTCAAACAGGTAAGCCGGCGACGTTTGCGTGGCCGCGGCACACTCGAGCGACCACGTGAAAGTCTTTTTGTACCTCGCTTGCCGCCAGATTAAAGACATCCTCAAGGGGGCGCTGCGCTTCAACCAGAGCCAGTTGGAGAACGAGGAGAACGAGGAGATCAACATTGCAGACGACCACTACACCTCAGCAGCGGAACCCGATTTCGGAGCTCCCCGCGGGCACCGCGGCAATCAGCGGCCGCAAGTTGGCAGGCCAAGGCGAGGTCCCGGCGGAGACGGCGGCAAGATGGCGGATGATGAGCAGCAGCAGCGGGAGGAGGAGGAGCAAACCATGACGCCGCACGAGGTTCATTGGCAATGACACTCCTGAATGAATGATGTGTATTGGAATTAAATTCAGACTGCAATAATTCAAATTTGTCTCACTGTTTGACATTGTCGTCTCATTTTGTACGTCCTCGGTTCTAATAGAGGGCAAATAGTTGCTTAAGTCTCTTGAAGTGATTAACTGCCCCGTAGAGACAAAAACAATAGTGATATTTGGCTTTTGGGTGAACATCTTGTTTTGTAAATTTTGCCATTCAGATCCTCGTTGGATAACAAAACCATTGTCAGTATTGAAACGCTGATCAGTTGGACATGTGCAGTCAAACATTAGCGCAAACGAATGTCATGTTCGGATCGTGACAGTTGTGCAGTGAAGTCCTTCCGCGAAGAGTAAAAATACGTGCAAGTCACCCGAAGAGTCTTTGTTATTGCATGTCGATGACGATAGCGGCAAATGACTACTTTTATCTAAATGAAGATCTTTATTTCACTTGAAATTGTTTCCATGGAACCGGATGGCCATATAGATTTGGCCTAAATACCGAAACAATAAATAAGTGAGTTTTCAATAAATAATAGTATTGCTTCACAAAAACAAAAAAAAAACAAATTAGTCAATTTCCAACCGCAAATATGCAGCGGTTCACTGTTGTGCGCTTTTGGTTCATCCTGGAATTTCACCAGAAAGCTGAGTATCCCTAACTTTTTGTCAGCAGTGTCTACTAACTTTAAAAAGAGGACATTTAAGTTTGGTATAGTGTTCATTCAAGGGGAAGATGCATATAATGCGGCCATGTTTTTTTTCCAACTGAGCCCACTAAAATAAAAATGGCAGACTGTACTCTCGTGCGCAGGTGCAGTCCGTGGGCTCGGAAGCTAGGAACTGGGAAGACTACATCCTTGTATCCCAGAACGGAGACCTTCAGGGCGCGGACGGAGGCAGGGCCGCATCGGAGCGCACCCCTCCCATCAGGCGAGGCCGCGGCTTGGTTCGCATGGAGCCCGAAGGAGCCGCCGGGACCTTCAACGACCCTCTGTCGGGACCCGCTGCCTCGGGCTCGTCCAGCCCGGATGAAGGCTCAACCACAAGCAAGGACTCGGACTTCACCATCGTCAACCCCAGTGATTTTTGAACAAGTAAACCACATCTGCCGACTCGCCCTCTTTTACCCGATCTCTTTGCAAGGTTGCCATAATAAACAAATGACTTGGAATCAGAGAGGGGGAGCGGAGGGAGTGGGGGGGGGCTTTTTGAGAAGCTGCTATCCTTTTAAAAGTTGGACATGTAGACTGTGACGTGGAGAGGCAGCCTTTCCCGAAAACATTTCTTCAGTACTGTCTTAAGCCCATGCAGAATCCAGTGGTACCTTGACTTTCTCCGTTGTAATGAACGGAGGTGCCATTCATCCATTCCATCTCCCAAAAAGCACTTTTTTCCCCCTGGAATTTGTTTTTAAAACTCATTCAGTACCAGCCAATTCGAGACCAAGTCTGAAAAGATGTTTAAAATCGTCTTTGGGAGTGAATGAGTTAAAATTAATAAGATATATAGCCATGTACAGTATTGTGCTATGTAAAAATAGACCTAATAACATCATAGCATTAAAAAAAAAATTGCTCCATTTTTATCACTTCACTTTCACTTACACAACTAAATTTTCTTCACTGCACCCCCCCTTTCTTCCGCCCATCACATCACCCCTCCCCCCAAATAGATTTCCTCACTTTTCACCTGTCATTTTGACACCCTCTATCGACTTATTATCACTCATTATTTGGGATCCAAAGTTGGGGGAAAAAAAGATTTGGCACGATAATGCACCAAAAAAATAATGACTCGGCCTATTATTGGAAAAAAAAAATTTCTTCAACACATGATCAACAAATTGCAACTGAAGACAAAAAATGACTTTCAAACATATCGCTCTACCCCCGAACAAAATCGACACAAAAATAATAATCTCCCAATTTTCTGTGCTTCAAAGTTAAAGAAATACGAATGGACAAAGTCATGTAAAACAATCAAATGTCAATCATTTGTTGTTGTCAGCATGAAGGGACCAAAAATATGTAAATTTATTCACTGTATATTTTTAATCATTTTTTAAAATAATTGGCCAAATGAATTGCTTCTCAGAATATTATTCTGACAAATATTGGCCTCGAATAATCAATGTCCAAAGGCAACAGACTCAAAGCGAAGCAAGCATGTGACCTGATGGTGGCCATTTGCTGCCATCTAGTGACAAAGCGTCTGAATGTCACAAAAAATTACGTTGACAATTCTACGCCAAAAAAAAAAAAACATTACGCAAAGTTGTCAGTTGAGGAACTTGTAAATCAAGGTACCACTGTACTCTCTCATCTGAAGGCACAACGTCCTTTCATGGCACTTCATGTTTTGCTGTAGCCAAATCATGACTGCATGTAATTGAGCTGCAATTTATACAACGCAGGACTGTGTCCTCTTCAGACCTGATGAACCTGATTCTTTGTGTCTTCTGTTCGTTACGATCTGGCTGCGTTATGTCTTTGTGTGTCCCTCCGGAGGACAATCACGCTTCTGTTGTCCGGAACGAGAGTTGACGTCCTCCTCATCGAGGACATCGTTCTCATGCATCCTAAAACCAGTGCCTCTTAGCGTTTGTTCTCCTAACAAAACAAAATCCCACTGTGATCTTCATCCTTTTATTTTGAAACTCAAAATCCTCATTGGTTTACAATGATTTATGAAATGATGGAATGTCTTTCTTGTTATTGATTCAAAGTAAAGCTTTTACAGAGGTGATGGTGTCCTGCGAAAACAAAAAGCAGTTCACACAACCACCTCCTTCCCCCAAATGCCCACTCAGCATTACTCACCGCAAATAAAAAACTGTCTCACCGCTGAAGTCACCGAGTTTGCGTAGTCAGCGATTTAGTTCATCAACCCAACAGTGGTTCAAGTGCTGAAGTAATTGGGAGTTGCCACAAGTTTATCTTATGGTCTTGGGGATTATAATTGGTTAAATCTGTTCAAATTCAATTTTAAAAAAATGTCACGTTTTATTCTAATTATTCATTTCGGTAATTGTGAATCTAAAAAAACAAAACAAAACAAAAAAATCTGCTCATTTTAAAACGGGTTTATTTCCATCTCCATTAGTGAGGGAAGGTTCTCATGAACCGGAGCTGCACACTGACTGCACAGATGGACCTGGAATGTTTCCACTTATGTAAAATACTCTTGACGGCAAAAGGAAAGAATAACATCTTATTAAAATACTGTACAATTATTTTGCACGCAAAAGGAAACAGCACACAAGAGGCAAGACATTTTCACATGCGACGGGTTCATGTCATCACATCAGGTGAAAATATTGTGTGACGCAACCAATTGGGCTCGTTTCTTCGGCGACTTGATCAGAACACATGAGGACAACACTTTGTATGGAAGGTGAAAACATGACAAAACGGCACCATAGACCCCCCCAAAAAATAAATAAGTGGTTGTTTTGACATAACACGATATTGAAATCTTAACAGAAAATGTGAAATCTTCATGAAATAGTTCTCATTTTTTTAATTTTGTAATGTAACTATATTTAACCAAGCATTTGTTAACTGCGCAGAATATCTACAGTGATGCATAGATACAAGTGTGTTTGGCGACATTGGAGCCATCACTGGGCGATGCTTTGACAAAATTTGAAACACAAGGACTGGGGGCGAGGGGGGCTTCAAGCTCTTTCCTGCCATCCCCAGTTGAAGTTTACTGTCAAACTAATGACAAAATAAAGAGAATTACACATTGTGTTTTCACACAATTCACATCACTTTGCCTTAGTCTGCTAGCTTAATGCTGCTAGCAAATAAGAGGGGCTAACGAATGGTATCAGTCAGGACATGAGCAAGATACGTGAACACGGTGCAGCAACACACTTTGACAGATAACACAATAAAGCATCTATTGATTATCCACTGCGAAGACGTGTATCTAACTGCGGCTTACTGAGAAGCCGTGGCCATCTCCGTGTATGAAGGTCGCCATGACACGCTAGCAGCAGCAGCACAATGTCCATTGAATGGAACCAAAGGAAAGAGGCCATGACGTTTTATTTCTTTACATTCTATTTAAATCACTATGTTTTCTTATAAAGTACAATATTATAAGGTGCTATTTTTAGTAAAAAGATGTTTGTTTTTTTGCAAGGCTGGAATTAATGGCATTTCCATTCATTTTAATGAAGCTAGAAGAGGTGATTTCAGAAGCCTTGACATCTCAAGACATCAATGTGTATTAACAAAAAAAAACGTTAACCCTGGAGAACCCAAGACCCCTTTTCTTCTTTGAAAAATGATGAATTATACATTAAATGATTGCTATATGTTCACTGAACACCAAAATGTTTTTTCAAATATTTAATGCTTTAATCCTAATTTACGATTAGGGCCAAATTTGACCCTTTGGGATTTAAGGGTAGCATTTGAGTAGCAGAATTTATAGGGGCCAAATTTGACCACGTGGGTTTTCCAGGGTTTTAATATGGTTCCAGTTTACCATTGTTATTTATTTTTTACAACAAATCAAACTATCATGAGATAACTAATAAATGAATATATTTTGATTCAAATTTAAGGGAACAAAAGGCTTACTTACACTATTGATAATGATACTACCGGATCGTATATTGCCCACTCCTAGTCTGGCCCAACCTCTTGAAAGCCCATCGGGTGTATTTTATGTGCTCATATCCCACCTTTAAAACATATTGCACAGCAGAAAAGGTCTCAAAAATATTCAGCCGTTTTCACAAATATGATCAACAGACTTCCTCTGAGAGAAGACGTGAACGGTGCACAATATCAAACGTTAAACGGGTGATTCCTTGGCGGCGAGTGGCAAGTGTAGTGTAGCGGACAGCAGTCGGGTCAAGTGTCTCATCGCTGGAATCGCTCGTCACACGCGTTGGCGTTGTCGTGCTGGCTTTTCCGTGACTGGGAGCGCGTTCTTGTAACTCCTCGACTCTCCCGGGCGAGGTTTCCTGTCAGAGCGGCATCGTGCACCTGCTTCATGTTCTCCTCAACTTCAGCCTTGGCGTACGTGAGAAGATCAGCTTGACCCTACGATCGACGGAAAGTCAAGAGTCAAATGTGAGCAAAAAAATTATTAAATCAACAAAAGGCTATCAAATACGGATTGGCGTTTTGACTGTTTGCATGTCTGACCTTAAGGATGGTGATGTTCCAGGTGAAGCTCTCCACAGCTCGACCCGCCTTTCGCCCTTTCAAGCCCTCCTTCGCCGCCAGGCTCTGTAAATGCTCGTGGAATGTCATGGCTGTAAAAAGGCAACTCCTAAAGGTTAGAACTTTTACTCAAATCATCCTGAATGAAACGCAATTACACTGATGCACACAGAGCAGCGTTTCCCAACCTTTACTGAGCCGAGTGGCATTTGACTGAGATGATTTTTTTTTTTCTCAGCTGACCATATCATGCAATTATACCCTGAAATGAAATTATATTTAAAAAAAAAAGAACATTCACTATTTCATTGTTTTGTGTGTTTACCGGAAAACTAAAATTATAAGTTATGTTGAAGTGACGGGAGGAACTTCATTTGCCTAGTGTAATGGAATTCAAGTTCTTTGCTGCCCCTTTGTGGCATTTTTAGGCACTGTTTTTTTTTTTTTTTTTGTACTGAAACAATGACATCTCAATTTACTCCAAAATGTCCTTTCCCAGTATGAAATCTGGGCACATTCCCCTGACCGCTGTCTAGTATGTGTGCTGTGAGTTGTGTTGTGCATCTGGTTTCCTCTGGCCGCCCCAGGCCACCGTCCCACAGTTGCCATGGAAACAGAGAAGTGGGTTAACGTGGGGCGCACATTAAACCGTGAGCCATCAACAGGAGTCCAAATGTTACGCATGCGTACCAGTGGAACACACACACACACACACACACACACACACACACACACACACACACACACACATTTTGGGAGTATAATTTACCCGCACAGTGCACTGCTCCACATACTGTACAAACTCCAGAAGTTGTCTGAATTCTAACCTTATGTCAGCGTTGCTAGACAACTCAAAGCCTATGAACCAGCCTCGCATGTATATATGTGTGTGATCGTTGCGCAGTACTGACAGAAGACGGGATGAAATAGTATGGAAGCACATCCAATATACACAGACCTGCGAGCCCAAAAATCGTCCAATCGGGTTACGGGTTATAGGTGGTCGAAAGGTGAGGAAAACAAAACCGACCCAAGGAGAGCACATGTTGGCTATTCACACTCAGATTCACACTTTTGGACAATTTCGTGTCTTAAATGAACCTACTATACATATTTAGCTGAATAGAATTAAGATTTTGTGGCCAGTGAGTGTACAGTGTTTGTCTACAGTGCTCATATAACCCGTTCAACCAGTATGCCTGGATTACATCACCATAGTATCTGTTTATATCATTTAACTATAAACAACTGTTTACTTATCACAGATCAGATCCACTTTTTTTTCTACTCCCTTCTGTGAGCTTCATCAGTTTTATCTCGACTCCCTTGCAGCTCGCAGACATCCCGTGACTCCGCTCCGAGTGACCGTCGCCATGGGATTTCCCTGATTGGCATCTTTAACGGCATGTACTTTCCGACCTCGGGCTCTGCTGCTTCTCACACAGCAGACATGCTCATACACAACCTATCGTGTCTTTAAATATTACCGTCTGGTCAAACGTTGCAAAAAGTACACGAGCCATCATGCAGTATACGCACGCGGAAGCTCAGAGGATGTAAACAAATGAATGTCACATGATTATGAAAGTGAACCCTAGGAGAGTTGGGGGCGGGGGTGGTGGATAAGTCGCTTGGGAGATTTTTGCTGATTTACAAGCTCGACATTCATCTCTGTCAAAGCTTTTTCTATTCAAACCAGCATGCATGTGAAACTCACTGACGGATAACAAATATATCTCACAAGAGGTCTTTTCTTTTACCCTTAAACTTATGATATGCTGTGTAATGGCCCTGTGCCGCTGACAAGTCTGGAGTCAGAATGCTGAAGTCAACAAAACTGCGCTGGGAGAAAAAATACCGGGGGCGAGGGGATTATTGGAACACACTCTTGAAAAATCCTGGAAAATGAAAGCAAACAATTGTTTCGAAATACATGACAAAGGTTTGAAGATGAATCATGAATAATTACTATTATTAGTATTACCCTTATTTGTGGCGCGACGTATAGCATAACATGCCCCCCCTCCCCCCAGCACTTTATGAGCTAATGTGCACTTAGCTAGCTATGACTACAGGCCGAAAATTAATTTTCTCCTCCGATAGACAGCTCGCACGGCCACTTTAGAGGGCCTCATTGTCGGCCATGAGCATGCGCTCATCATGCAGACTAAGGAAGAAAAGCAATGGGGGGGAAGAATGTTGTTTTTGGTTTTTGGGAGTCCAACTTGAAAGCTAGCATGTGAAATTCTTGCTGGCATGCCGTAACTGCTCTAGATCGTCTCGTTGTTGGTTTGGTTTTTTCACCATTTTGAAACCTTATTTTATATACTTTACATACCAATTTGACAGTATTGCCAACAATCTTTTTTTTTTCTGCAAGTAGTTTTTTTCACCGAGTAGGCATAGCTAGCGAGCTCTGCAAGTGTGTCAAATTTATTTTCCAGTGACGTTAGGTTCCATAGCAAAATGTTAGATAATTTCCATGCTCCCAACTTTTTTTTTGTTCTAGGATGACTCTCCCCTAGTGGATTTAAAAACAAAAAACAAGATCCATAAAGTCATGCAAAGATGAATTTGGGGTGGAAGACCGAACGCATTATTTTTACTCACCCGCAATCTTTATATGCAGAATCCTTTCATAGATTCCATCAGAAAGCTCGAACACGGCTTTGCTGGCCTGGACCATCTGCATACACCCAACACGCACAGATGTACCGTTAAGTATATGGCAATGTATATTTCCAATGCACTCTTAAAAAAAAGCTTTTGAAGGCATCTGTGGTAATTAAAAGAATGAACATGCCAGATTAGAGTCATGCTTTCACAGATAGACACATGCAGACAGCGGAGGAATCCTAGGAGACCAATAGAACCACTCAGTTAGAGTAATGACCACACACGCGGCGCACGGTAATGACATTACTTGCTTCTGGCTGATTAATGCTAGGCATTGACGTGTGAAGCCTGAAGGGATGTGATCCCCGCTGTTTAACAAACTAATGATCAACGCACACACAATACATCCAGTTGAGGATGGAGGTGTGAAGATCTATTTCGTCAAACCATATTCAAATCTATGTCAAATCTATGCTGATGAGATTCAGCATCGCCATGATCTTTTTTTCAACTCGAGGGGTGGGCTTGACTCAAAGTGAAAGTGGCTCCCAATATGCGCACACTTGCTCGCCGTAACACACACGCCCGTTTTGACTCAAAACGGCAGTGACAAACAATTGTCATTCAATTAGGTCGGCGCACCAAGGCCTACTTGAGAATTTAATGAGACAAGATATGTGTACTTTGTACATTCAGAGTTCCAGCCGCATTAGACCCACCGGTTGGTCTAATATTCAGCAGAATGGCTGAGTGCAAGTGCACATCTGCGTGGAGTCCCCTTTATGTGGGTCAGCCACAGTTGAAGCAGGCCCGCGGGGAAAAAGGAGGAAAGGGCAGGAACTGTGTAGGTTGCAGGGTGAACGAGTGGGAAAAATTAAAAGCAAAATGAGGAGCCATTCATCCATTTTCTATGGTGCTTGTGCTCATCAGTCACAGGTGAGGTGGAGCTTATCTCGGAACGTGAGGGAAAGCCAGAGTACCCAAAGGGAAACCCAGATAAGCAAGGTGGACCAAGACTGGATTCGGGATTCGAAACCCTGCATGGCAGACGTGCTGTTACTTCACCACGCTGCAAAACGGTGACCCATATGATGAATGGAAAATCAAATTCAAGAGATGTGGCTGGAATATATCCCACCGCATGGTCACGGAACTGTTCCACGCCGCAACAACGAGGCACTCTGTTGCGAGCATGCCAGCGGACCAGCCGAGGCTCTCGCACCCATTTTAGCCTCAGATATGTTCATCACCGAAATGACTTGTCCTGCCATTATTCGGATGAAAGTATACCGGATTCAGGCCAATGTGGAAATCAAGCACATTTCTGCATAACAACCAGTGTCAGTTTGTTTTCGGTGGGGAATATGTACTCAAGAGGAAGCTCTGTCTTCACACGGGGTGTTCATTGTTGTGTGAAGCAGACAGGAAGATGGGCGGTGGCGGCTTAGTAATCTTTGTGGCTTTTGTGTCGTGTTTCCTTCCTTTCCGTGCACTTCAGAGATATGTTGTGTATCTGGGGGCGGGGGGGGACAATAAGCATATTTACTGTCAGCTCTTTTCCTTCCTCACCATGTCGTATGTGGAGACAACACGGCGAAGGACATCAGGCAGGGCTCCCTGAGGCTCCAAGGTGGGGTAGTGCTTCTGGAGGTCAAACAGTAGTAAAGGGATCCCATCGGGTCCTCTCACTCTGGAGCCAAGAGCGAGTATGCATTGCATGAGGTTGGACACAGCCGACACCCCGCACAACTCCCTAAACATCGCCACAGAATTCTGTTGGGGAAAAGAAATGCCAAATGTTGAGGAGAAATGTTATATATAGCCATTAAATGTACCGCGGGACTCTGGACACCCTCACCTGCATGTTTTCCCTCAAGTCTGTGGCCTCTCTCAACAGAGGACCAGCCATTTTGAAAACCTCGTCAACAACCCGGATTTCCAAGTCCCGTAGAGCCGTGTAATCCCGTCTCCTGCGAGCTTTTCGCACAGACAGGCCCCTTTTGTGAGGCTTGCCCCCTCCTCTACGATTGGTGAGGGCCACATGGACGAAAAGCTTGGCGTGGGGAAGATCCTCCCCAGTCAGAGACTGAAGCGGGACGTGACGGTATCCGGGTTGGAGACACTCCAGCGGGATGGTGTACTGACCTGTGACAGAAGTTTTTTTTTTTAACACCACACTGATGATGCAGATTATGAATAAACGATAGGCACCCGTCCAGTCCAAATCCAAAAGAAATTGACTGCTGCTCACTGAAAGATGCCAAAAATTGGTTCAAGGTTTAAATTTGTCCAAAAGTTGTACAGATGTGATCGCAAGACTGCCTCTTGTGTCAGAGTAGCTACTTCTTCAGGGACAGACTTGGAACCAAACCGCCCATCAGTGAATTTGTGGAAGACTTTTTCTGACGAGTATGAATGAAGAATTAGATTGTTTGAGAGCGAAAGTTAGCAAAACCTAATGGCTAGCTAATGTCGAGTTTACGCCTGGAAGGTATTGAGCCACTCGAAAATACACGTGACCTCATTGTGAAAAGGTCTGTCAGAAATAAATGAACCCAATCTGACTGAACCAACCTATGAACTCATCTCCGATGAAGTCATCGTCCAGGACGACAAAGCGAACCATTGCGAGCTCCGGCAGGTTGATCTGGAACTCGAAGCTCTCATCGAAAACTGGGTTGTCGCAGTTCTGGGAGACGGTCCTGGTGCGGCGCTCTGTGCAGTCGGCTGGAATGCCGTGGATCTCCACGTAAACGTAAGGGTCCACCACATCCCCTTTGGCCACAGAACCCCTCGGCTTGGGAAGATTCTGTCCGCTGATTACCTGGGAAGGGTCACCACATGGGCTGTTTTCAGAACATCATCGTGATTATTTGGTCAGCTAGCAAGGATTCTGTGGCGAGCTGGTGGGATGCCCCTCACACCTTGACATGGAGCAGCTGAGGTAACACCCCAGGCACGGTGTCTCTGGTGTCCGCACTGAAATAAGACACCTCCCGCCGCATGATGGCAGGTCGCAGAACGTAACCGCAATTTCCATTCTGCCGGAACCAGGCTGCGTTGAGGTCCATCATCAGCCCGGCTGTCTGGAAGTTCATTGACACAATCTGGCAACCGCATTTCCACAGGTCCTGAGGGTTTACGTTGCTGGAATCAATGCGCATGGGGCTCGGGTACACCCGTGACAGGAAGCGTTTGTTTTGGTTGACAAAGTCACCGGGGGTCTCGCCAGCGAGACGCCCGGCCTGGGTCTCATTAAAAGAGCACAACTGCCAAGGTTTTTGGCTTTTTCTTGACGTTGGGAAGTCGACAAAGTGGACCGACTCGCAAAGAGTGACCAGGTCCGAGAGCTCCTTCAGCAGATGGAATTGTTTGTGAGGAAGATGAGGGGGATTGCACTGGCTGGCAGCTGTTGAATTTAAGCTTCTCTGCTGTTTTTCTTTGGGACCGTCTTCAAGTCCTGCCCCACCATTGCTCGCCGCCTTCATCCTTGAACACATTTCAGCCCCTTCATCCTCCTCACTGACTTCACCCTCCTCCGCTTCCCAACCAGGCTTGAGCTTCTTCCCCTTCAGCAGGATCCGATGCCTTAAGTCTTGCGGCGAGGGGAGGTACGACTCCCTCTCGTCCGGGGGTTGCGTCGACAGCTGAGCGCCGAGTATTCGCACCAGATGCTGCATCATCACTTTCTGCTGTCTCAGCGAGCAGTGGTTCTCGATACACACAATCAACGGATACTCTGATGCAACAAAGGCAAACCGTGCAATTGCTTCCAACACGTTGCTCAGGGCGAGAGGAGGGCAAAGAGTATGTCCGGTACACACGACCGGCTCCTCATCGGGACCGTCCCATATGTCCACCTCTACACATCGGCAGCCCATCTTGAGTGCCCGGATGTAGCCGGAAATGTCGGAGGGTCCTTTGTATTGGTCCTCGATGAGGTAGGTGTTGTGAGAGGAGTTGATAAAATAGTGCGACAAAGGCTGGGACATGTCCTGACACACAGTGTCGTGCTCCCTATCGAAGAGGTGGCACTCTGGCGACATCAAGTAGCTATTGAAGCCATCCATCGACAGGTAGCCCTGCTGCCGGCCCTCTTCTGATGGCTCGTGGGACTGGATGAGACTCAGACTGTCTTCCTCTGTCACCTGAGCGAGGGAGCAAGCGGACCTTAAGACAATGACAATGCCAGAATTGTGCTTAAGTGGATTCATTTCCTGACCTGGGCAACACCTTGCTCAGCCTCGAGGAACCTCGTCAGGTCTTGGACGTCCAGGAATTCCTTGTTGCTGGAGAACTGCACCAAGAGAAAGTAAATCTCGGGACGTGTGCAGAAGTCGTGAAAGACCTCGATGAACTCCCGCTGCGTGACCCTCTCGTTTCTTGCCCCGAGTGTTGGTTTGACTATGGTGAGGTCTTTAGCTCCTGATCCATCATCAGGAGAAAGAGACTCGATCCGACCCCTCTGAAGCTCTTTAAATCTGTGCTCCACTTTTCCGCTGCTCACCCCTGGATTCACCGTCTGTATCAGTTTGACAGCGGACTGCAAACAAATCCCTTGCTCAATGTCCCTGTGACTATCCAAATCAGCAGCAGAGGCGAAAAGATGCTCCAACCAGCCAAGACGAAGGCTGTGCTGTTTGCTGGCAAGCATGTCCAGGGCATTTTTACCATACTGGATCAGATACCTGGAGATGGAGAACAGTAAGTACAGTGAAACTCCTCTGCAACGAAATCATGTTTGCAGCAAGACATTTTTCACAACAGGGGGTTTTTCACTGGAGCAAATTTGATCTCAGATGTAAACACACACACACACACACACACACACACACACACACACACACACAAACGGATGTGTACTCTTTATTTTTATTCCAATAGTGCATAAGTATGAGCATAAACGTATTTGACACTTCATATCGTCAGTGTAGAAATAAAAAAAGGGAAAGAAATTGCCAAATTTACAATCAGCATTCACTTTCACTTACATCAATTTCTTAGATAATGTCTTTTATTTTGCTTGCTCAGTCTTTCATTTTGATCACTTTTACCCTCTCTTCCAACTTCAGAGCTCTTGTCTTAGCTGCTTGACATCCAAAGGTCCGTTTTGTAGCCATTTTAGCAATGCAATGTTCTTGCTGCGTCTGAAACTAACAATAACAAATACTTCCTGGACTACTGCGCTGTGTAAACACGTGTGGTGGTTGCTCTTGCTGATTCCGAACAAAGCAGTAGAGGTCGCTGTTGGATTAGACTTCGTTGTAGTGAATCTCGTCGCGAGGCAAGAGCAGAGAAAAAGATTTCGTATAACGCAACATGGGGTTTTTTCGTTGTATGGGGGGCAGGAGAGTAGGAATGGTGTTCATGCATGAAGATTTTTTTCATACGAAGGGGTATTTTCGCCCATGTAGGTTTCGTTGTAGAGGAGTTTCACTGTAGTCCCAAAAAATGAAAAAGTATTGCATTCTAATTATTTATTGATAGACTTTCTTCAGATCTCATCCCAAAAAGTGATAGGATAAGCAAGGAATTGCATTTTTGGACAAAGCTGTTGAACTCAACCCCAGTTAACTGTTGCCAAATAAAATGTGAGGTTTTAAAATATCCCTGTGACAAACGCTCCAATTTAGTTGGTTTTACCTTAGTCCCGTCACCCAAATATTAGCCACTTCTGTTGAGTGGGCCACAAGGTCCAGGCTCTCATATAGCTCTCCATAGATGATAGAGAAAGCGCAGTCCTCCGAAATCTGCTCGTAGACTCCACTCGTGCGGAATACCTCCGTGTTACGACCTGTCCGCACCTGAAATACGAGGCCACAAAAACGATTTGCCCGCATCAGACACGATCAAAGCAAATCAACTGCAGCCATTGGTGTGGATCGGGGTTGGTCCAAAATAATCAATGAAGTCATCAATGGGAGAGGCAATAACCGGCGAGACTTGATCTCGCATTTTAGACTGGACGCTGACCTCTCGGATGGAGGCGAGCGCAATCCTGGCTTTGTCCGAATCTTTCTTGGAGGGCTCCCAACACAGAGCCTGCAGTCCCGCGTCAAGAAGGTAGTAGCGTTGGTACACGCGAGAGTTGGGACGCACCTTCTTCAATTCGCTCCCCTCCACCTGGCCACAAAACAAGCGAGTTTTACATTTTCGGCAGCCACGACGCCCTCGACTGCACACGGACTGCAGGCCTCGGTTTCAGGTACGCATGCAAAAGGTCACATCACGGCGAACCCACCATTGAGTGGATACAGTCGGCCGCACTACTGATCTTCTTCTCTGATAGGCTGCTGCTAAAGGACACGGTCTTCTTCCTCTCTCGACCCGCCCGGGAGCCATCCTGATGACGAAAGAAAGGCGCTGACTGAGAGCGTGATGGAGGTAAAGAGCAAAGGAGATGGCGTATAATATCGCGGGGGGAAAAAAAATAGGTTGAAGGGGATTGACATCAAGACAATGTTCCCCTCGGCGAAAGCAAAAGCATGAGAAAACACTTTTGCGGGAGATCAGAGAGGATTAAAATCATTTTATATAATGGCATATAAAGGCAGATTATTTAACCTACTCTTCCCAGCAATCTGTTGTTTTTCTACCATGCTTAAAACGTCTTTGCCCTTGCTCTTCAACATGACACCATTAATCATAGGCCGAAGCAGCAGACTGCAGCATTCTAATTCTACACCTTCGACATGACGCTGTTTCTTCTCTCCGAGCTCAGTTCACCCATGTGACACATTGAACACTCCCCAGGGTGTGGGGGTGCGCCGTATGCAAAGAGAGAACAAACCGCGTATAGGTGGATGACTTCATTCAATTACCGCTGTATTAGTGGCCCGATGAAATCAAATCAAACAAGGCTAATCTATGGAAGGATGCAAAATGTAATGTGATTGTTGTTAATTCAATCAAAAGGTAAATCGAGTCAAGATGCAAACACCCACATGGTGTACATCGGCGCTTGACTGAAACTTGCGCTTGACACTCACTTTGAAATGACACGCCGGCAGCGTTCTCATTTCAAGTCTGGTTACTTCGGAAAAGAAAACGTGAGTTCCGTTCGAACTCAATTTCTGTCCCACACGGTGAGATGCTGAAAAGGAAAGCGTCTGCATTAAAGCAGTACACGACAGCCGGATGTTTTTCCTCTCATTTTCACGAAAAGGTGGTCTGAAAAAATGCGGTGAGCACATTTGATGGATGAAATAAAATCGAAACTAAATTAAGGCCAGAACTTATTTCCACTTTTCGCCTCCAACACGATGAAAACGCGGGATGATTTTTCGATTGTATCCTCAATAAAACAACCTTGAGCACAATTTATAAATCACCAACGCTACTTGGCCTCGTGGGAAGTATATTTGTAATTAAATGAATAAACAAAAAATTCTCGATCATCTTTCGCATTCGTTGGATCACATTTTTTGTGTAGAAGAGAAGTCATTCATGTGCGGCGCATGAATGAGTATGTGAAAGAAGAGGGGGGGCCATGATTCACAGAAAATGAAAGATTTTTCCTTTTCGAGTGAAAGACAGCCAGCCGTCTAACCATCACAAGTCCTCCAGGAATCGCCTCATTAAGGACACAGAAGTGCTCTGACTGGTGATAGCCCGCCCCCCCCCTTATATCTATTTTGCGATGACACGAAGAGGCGGACGTCTAAAAATACACTTCATGCCTTTGGGTTGCGATACTTGCACCGAGAGCATCCTTTGGAGATAAATAAACTCATTTGATTTGGTATTGCCTGTTTTCAGTTTATTGAAGCAGAGCAACACTTTAACAAAACGCAACTTGTCAGGGAGTAATTGTATATACTCGTATTTAAAATCTTTTTTTTTTAAAAAAACATGACGCTCCCCCAGTTTTGTTGCCTTCCAAGAATTTTAATAACCGGATTTTATACACACGGTACGGTGCTCGGTCGGGACACTCCGTGTGGGACAATCTGGCCTTGCGCGCCGCGGTTATTCCCTTTTCATTATTTCATTTGTGACTAAAAATGTTCAAAAATGGCGACCAGCCAGATCTTCAGCTCGCCCAAATCCAATCTTCTGGGTCAGAATAATTAACCCAATCATGGGTTACTTATACTACTTGTACAGTGGGCACGGTGGACTGATCCAACATGCTCTTTTCAGCTTCATCCAAACAACGCACATCGGAATACACCTGATGAACTGTCAGGCAATTGACAAAAACTCCCATTGAGGCCACAGAGAGCCCAGCGTCCGCTTTTACTCCCCGTGAGCCTTTTATCCGCAAAGATCCAATTATCGCATGCGTACAGGCTGTGTCATACGCTCACGTAAGAATTAATTACGCTCCCAAATTAATATGAGGCAAATGAACCTACAAGTAGATACAGAGTGAAATGCAAATGAAGTCTTTCATATCAAGGTACAAAAGAAAGATTTCATTAAAAAATGGATCAGAGGTTCAAGGTACACGCCTGATTCACTTTGATTATGTTCGGTCATAATACAGCGGCTGATTCAAGGGACGGAGGTCCCGCCGGCCCGATTCTCACAAAAGGCAGTCGTTGAATGTTTAAAAAAAAAAAGTGCAGGAAGTGGTGGGCGCGTTCAGCGAGAAGCTTCCAAGTTATGTGACAACACAGAAAAAGAAGGAAAGTGAGAAAGAAAGCTCAAGAGAGAAAAAGAAGCAGGCTGCATCTGTCATTCACAATTCCGAATGGTCAAACTGGATTTTACTTGATGGAAAGCGAGTACGCTTTCTTAACAGACACTATTCTGCGATTTATTACCAATAGGGAAGACATGCTGTTTTGCTTGTATTTCCTGCTCCGGAGTAGTTCACTTCCTTTACACCGACTGTATTGGACAGTTGAATTATTTTGTTACTTTGAAGCATGCCTGGGAGCGGAGTTGACACATTTCAATCTAATTTTCATGTAATCGTGACAAAGTGCATTTTGAGTCTTTTTGTCCACATCAGGCTTTCATTGGATCAATCGGGAATGTTTTCGGATGGTTATTTTTCATTTCCTGATCTTCATCAGAGATGTACCCGATTACGGTTGATGCTGGTGGGGTGATTGTCGTCGTAATGAGATCACTTCCGCACTCGGAATGGGTCGGTGTGGATTGACGGAGTGGCGCACGGGCACACAGCCGATGTGGGGATGGAGTCGAAAAAGAGAAATGGGCATGGCTGACGGGATTACGTTCGGTGATCAGTCACACCAGACAACGGAAGAAAAACAGGGGGAGGAATAGAAAGCAACGGGGGTGGAGGGGGGGGCTCGCCCTATTAGACATTAATAAAGACGATGACACCTGTAATTGCTTGCTGTTTGTAAGCCTCTGCATGACCCCGAGTGCTCGTTAGCCGGCTGGCGGTTATGATTGGATGACACATGGCACGTCATATTCGTCTGTCGGCTCAGATTGATGCGGCATGCTTGCATGAATACTTTTTCGTCGAAATACTAGTTGGAATGAATTGTCCATTATAACTTAATTGTATTTGCGTGTGTGTATCGGGTTGTAAGAAGTGATCAATGATTTCAGACATATTAACCCTTTCATGCACCCTGTAACCCGATAAGATGGGAAAATGTCCACTGTAGTAACGGCTGTCCCTGAAAGGGTAAAACTCGTTTCTTCGAGAGCCTGCATGAGTTTGTCAACAACCAGCAGCACATGGCCATTCGGGATAGCCACACATTTGCCCAGATGAACGTTTTGTCTCTGCTCACAATATAATTAGTATGACTCAAAGGCTTCTAAGATTCGACGCAGAGCAGATCAAATGCAATTTGATTTTAATGGAGATTAGAAAGATAAGGATGACTCCCAGGATCTCATTCCAAGAAATATCACAATTCTCATATTTGCTGCCAAGTAACATGTCCAGAGTGTATTGACTATATATATATATATATATATATATATATATATATATATATATATATATATATATATATATATATATATATATATATATATATATATATATATATATATATATATATATATATATATATATATATATATATATATATATATATACACAGTAGAGAGAGTGCAACAGATAAAAGTGAAGCTTTGTCAAACAATTTCACGTTCCTATGTGATGTCAGCCTTCTACTAATTAGTTTTCATACAAACTACTATCCATCCATCCATTTTCTACAAAGCTTGATCTAATCTGGGCCCCACAAGTGATCTGGAACTTATCCCCATAAAATCACATAGTCGTATTCTAATGACATAAAATGGAAAGAATCTTGCTTCACTTTAATGGACATCGTGCTGCTACTTCTGGTGTGCACGCCTTGGCCAGCAGCGGGCAGTATAACAAAAGACAAAGGCTATCTCAATATTAAAAAGGAGTCATTCTTAAAATGGCATTGTCACTTTGCAGTTTCGATGTTAGGACGCCAAAAATGACAAAATCTGACGCTGATTAAGTGGGGTTTTGCCGCACTTGGGCAATTGAATCCTCAATCTTGACTGGAAGAAAAGCAGTCATTGAACCACTTTCTGGTTGAAGTGTGTCACGACTCTGCAGTGTCTGTCGGGCTACAGAGAGGTCAGGAAGTAGTTGTGGTCGTGCGCGAATAATGCCCGGCAGAAAATGTGGTGAGCGCTCTCAGTCATTGAGCTACTGTGATAAACACCGACGCCCCCCGATATATTATTGTACTTTGCTTAGCGAAAATTCTAAAGACCACACAAGCCAAGGAAAAGACAAATGACACCATTTACGAGAAACGATCACAGTGCAAAACGCAAAGAGCGACTGTACATTCAGTTTCATGTGAAGACTACGCTCAATTCCAAGTACAGTACAGGAAAGCAAAATGAGTCCGATTTTTGTGCGAAGCGTATTTGCATGGTTCACACGAGAAAAAAAAATGCTATTTTGACCCATCAGAACAGTCAGCGCTAATCCTAAATGTCACTAGAAAGGCCGGATGTTTGATTGCATTTGCTTTTGAACAAGCCCTTTGCTATGCAGGGCCACGCTTATGCATGCAAAACGTGGTTTCGAGCGCGTTAAGGATGCTGATCCAAAACCGCAGGCTGCCTATCCTCCACACCTCAAAATACCCCAAATGCACACGAGCATACCGATGAAGGCAACACACACAAATATCATTTCGCCACTCATCCCGAAACTTAAGATTGATGTCTGCTAGTTGGACATTTTGAAAGATATTTGATCCACTGGTGAAAAGGACACTTCGATTCGCTCCTCTTTCATCTATAACTGCTTCAAACAACAAAGTGTATGCAGGACAAGTAGTGAAGATTGCACGACTGTCTGTTTTATGTGTTGTGTGTGTTATTTTGTCATTTTGTGTTAACGTCTTTTGAAGGCGGCGCGGGCACCCGCAGTGGCTCCTCTTGTTCTCTTGTTGTCTGGTTGAGAGGGAAGAAATTTCATCTGTGCTGTATGTTGCACATTTGACAATAATGTTGTACTTGACTTGACATTCTTTCTTTTGTTGTGAAGATAAAAGGATCAATGGCACTCTATAAAAACACTTGCCTTCAGTGGGAACTTACCCAACTTAAATGGGGAAGTCCAAAAATCTTCTTGACACTAATATGCTCTCTGCAAACCCCCCCCCCACCCCCCACCACTAGTTCAAACGTGTATTTCTGATAATATTGTGTTTGTGGAACATGAATTAAGCAGCAACTAAGGGGCGGCGGCCATTTTACCGCTTGGTGTTGCATAAAAATGACATCACAGTTGCTGGGAACTCAAGTGTCATGGCTCACCTTTCTTCTGAGTTTGGTCATGTGACATTCACTAGTCCAAGCGCGTATTTCTGATTAATATTGCGTTTGTGGAACATGTTAAGCGGCAACATCCATCAGTTTTCAACTAAGGGGCGGCAGCCACTTTGCAGCTTGATGTCAAGTGAAAATGACATCACAGTTGCTGAGGACTCAGGTGTCATGGCTCACTCTTTTCTGAGTATGGTCATGTGACAGTCACAAGGAGTTTCTGCCCGCAATTAACTAAACCAAGGTGCGACTTTATTTGTGCTTTGTAAATCTTGAAAATGATCCAATCGTATGCAGGACAGGCCACATTTCTTCTTTCGTAATCGTGAGAGTACAAAAGAGGTCAGTCAGTGTGGCCCCTCCGAGTATCTGCTCATGAAATGGATGAGGTGGTGGAGTCACTTACCGAGTGACCTGACTTACAAGTATTTCAAGATGACAATTTTTTTCTTCTTAAATTCTGAGCAAGAAATGTAGTCCTGAGCCCTCAATGGTGCCAGTGTTTTTTTGTTTTGTTTTTTTTGTTGTCAAGTGGAAAGGAGGACCACAGTGAAGTATCATCACTGAATACCGATGACTTAACAGCAACATTGCGACATGAACTATGTGAGGAAATTGGCCAACTGTCCAGTTTCCTGCGCTGTTTGCTACTCAGAAACAAGAAGCGAGGCTGCAGACCTCCACTACGAACCACATTTGATGAGAAACTAAAAATACCCCGAACACAGCTATCATGTTGTTCTTGTTTTGTTTTGTTTTTTAATAATACTTTTGCTTGAGAGTATCGCACTTAATACACAGCATACATTGGTGACATCACCGGGATGCAATGCCGCAATAGATGCTAAAAACAACGCGCTACAACTAGAACGTGAGTCACAATAAAAGTTCAACTGAATTCCCCACCAGGTCTTTACCGGTTGCCGTGGTGATGCCGACCGCAAAATTAGTTCCAGTTGAGACGAGAATTATGTCGCTTGAAATCTGCTGCTCCCCGAAAGGAACATTACTTCAATCGCATCCATTTTATTATGAATGAGAAACCAAACTGCCTGATGCCGGTGTAGCCTGTGAAATAATTACTTGTTGTTTGGAGTTCTGCCAGAGCTTCCCAGGGCATGACATGCAGTTGTGCTTCTTTGGGAAAACAAACTAGTTAAGCATAAATCAACAGCACCTTTGCTTGTTTTTGCCAAATATATACTCAGTTTTGCCTCAATTGCTTCAAAGTGTGATTGTTAACAATCGCCCGAATACTTGACGGTCACGTAATTAATTATTGATAAACTACAGGAGGAAAAAAAAGAAAAAAAAATGTTTTTTTCCCCCCGCCAAAATGCAGTCCTCGTTTAAGATTATTTCCTTGAGAAAAATGCAATGATATTGCAGGTGAAGAAATGTGCAAGTATGCGGCGATTCAAATCAGGAATTTTCTACCTTGGCGAACATTTTTTGCTCAACTAGTCTAATATTTTGTCAGTTATCGGTCATCTTTTTAAAGTTGAAGCACAAATGTGAAGCTAATTCCATTGCACCATTTTTGTCCAAAGTGGTTTAAAAAAAAAAGTGATTATTTTTTAATTATCATTTAAAATTCTAGTTGTTTACTGTATTTTCCAAAACAGAAACAAGCATTTAAAAGACTTTATTTTTTAAAATGACAGGTGCTCACTTCAAAACAAACGCGTCACGCTGCTGAAAATAAACATCATTGTCGGTGAAGTCAATAATGATGTCTTAGGAGGCGGTCGCTTTGGAGACCATCAGCAAGGGGCGATCAATACAGAACCAAAAGTAGGTGAGGACGACGTCAGGGGAGAAGAGATATCGATTAGATGTGCTATAACCAGCGCCAGGATTAAAATGTTGTTGGGGCCAAACCCAACAACAACTCTTTAAAGGACGTTTGGATGTCAGAAAAGTGGAATATGAGACCAACAGTGGGAAAAGGAGTGTGGGAGTCGGTCTAGCCACGAGGCAGAGTGATGACTTCACACTGCAGCAGGTGGTTCGGTTCCTTCACCTCCTTCCTCTCTTGTCAGGCTAGCACTGAGTGACATCGCCTGGTGTTATCTTGCGGGCAGAACACAACATGCTGGCTCAAAGGCGAACGGAACACATAGTGCCTCTTATTGTACACAACATACATATGACATCATCGTCAACTTCCTCTGCAGCTGGCGTGGACGAGTAATATGAAGAGGAACAAAAAAGAAAACGGAAGCAGATACTCGGCGGCAACTACGTTAGGTACACCTACGTGACCTCGTGAGTTGAATGTGAGATGAAGACAATAATGCTCAGTTTTGATAGACATGGACGTACTGTACAGCGGTTTAGTCATACGGAGATGTGTTTCTAATATTATGACCCGTGGCCAGTGGGGATGTTAGTTTATTTCAGTGATCATCATGTGGTGCTGTGGAAATTGATCCATTTTAGCTTATGACAGAAGTCTTTGAAAAATATGTACAATTAATGTATCTTTAGGGGTGTTCACACGGCCAGTGCTACGCCGGCGCTGCGCCAGTGGAGCGGTCACACGTGCAAATTTGCTCCGGGGTAGCCCCGGAAAACAGCTTGCACCGGAGCAAATTTAATCCACCTCAGGGAGGTGGTTTGAAAATTTGCTCCAGAGCAAATGCTCGTATGCGAAGCAGCATCAATGTAAATTTGCACGTGTGAACTCTCCATTTGTTCATCTATGTCAGCGACGGTGACGGCACAACAGTGATGCTTTTCCTCTGGATGTAAAAAGTTTCATAATCACCGACTTTGCGGGACGTTTTTGTTTAGTTTCGTACCACGGGATTTTTCGAACGTAAAATTACGCTCCAATGTTGGGAGACATAAAGGGGTGATTTTGCGTCCCATTGTCATACGAATGTGCCTAGCAACTTTTTTTTTTTTTTAAATTTCACAAAAAAAAAAAAGTTTTCTTTTTACTTTCAACTTGAAGCATGAGTACGAACCTAGGAGCATAGCTGTTTTGCAGAAAACCCCGCCCTTAACTTACCTTAATGAGACTGCTGCGTCGAGGTATCGATTTAGTAGCCGAATCCAAGCCCTCCCACGTTGGCGACTCACAGCTGGACCCCCTGTGGAGCCTCCTCGCTGGGTCTTTTGGATTGCAACTGCCGTTAGACATCGGCTCCTCTATTCGAGGCGCCGCGGGGCTCCCTGCGGTTCCACCTGCTGCTGCTGCTGCTGCTGCTGCAGCAGCGACAGAAGCAGAGGCAGCAACCGGTGGACCGACGCGCTTGCTCTGCCCGAAATCGGCCATGGCGACTCGCACGTTGGGTTCACAGGTCCCTCTGCGAGGAGACATGTACGCAGGCTGCACATGCATGGCACCGTGCCATGGTGGAAGGAAGGCAGCCGGCTACTGTGAGCGCAGGAAACTTCTCTCTCTCTCTCTCTCTCTCTCTCTCTCACCCTGCCTCCCTTCACGTCTCCCTCCTCCTTTCAGGCACGCGGAGTGGGCATGGCACAATCTTGAAAAAAAAAAAAAAGAGTTGGGGGGGGGCAGGAAATGAATGACAGTAAGAATCGACACAACCCCGAGACATGAACTGTCAATCATGCTCCTCATAGTTTACCCACACTGCTGGACAGGAAGTATTTACACGACTTTGTGAAAAATCGGGTTTCAGTTTTTCCTTCGTAGTCGTCGTACTGTACAACTTGTAGTACTTGTACTCTAAGCCATACATTATCGATATATACACTTAATTCACAATAATATTAATTTAATAATGATGATGATTGTTGTTATTCAAACCCTATGACCCTGATAAGAAATAGAAAAAATGGATTGATGCTTATTTCTAAAATAATACAAATATGAATATCGACAATAGATCTTACAACTATTACTACTTTTACTTGTGCTACTATAAGTAGTCGTAGCAGCAGAAATAGTAATAGTACTACTCGTAGTAGTAATAAATTACTAATATATAACTGAATAATATAAATTTTATTATGATCATTTATCAATTCATCCATGAGCCAATAATTAATATTTGAAGCCCACGACCCTGAGCCAGATAACTTGTAGAGAAACTGGATGATTATTTCTAATATAATAATTAACTAAAAATTATTATTATAGATTTCTTATTTACAGCCTTAGCCTGATAATAATAATAATAACAATAGGTGTGAATGCGAATGAGTGGTTGTTTGTCTATGTGCCCTGTGATTGAGTGGCGACCAGTCCAGGGCATACCACGCCTCTTGTCTGGAGGCTGCTGGGATGGGCTCCAGCTCACCCGTGAATGGATCACAAAATTCCTCCATCCTTTTACTGCAGCACTTTTCCTCTCTTAGGGCTGCAGCCCAGCTGACTTTGGGTCAGAGTCGGGGTACACCCTGGACTGGTCACCAGCCAATTGCAGGGAACATACAGACAAACAACCATTCACATTCACGATCACGCTGTATGGACAATTATAGTCTTTAATTAACCTAACGCATGTTTTAGGAATGTGGACGGCAGCCACCGGGCCAATATGGCAATACTGTATTAAAATAAATACATCAGCTGCCAACAACTATCGATATGCTCCTTAAAGTGTCACACAAGCTTCAGTCTGTCAGGATATACATCTCATTAAGTGCATCAAAAGACAGAAATTCAGCGTTTGTCTTATGGAAATGTTCAAATGTCAGCTCCTCTGAAGTTGTAAGCGACCACTTGTTTATTTAAAAGAAGCTTCAGGCACTTGTTTTCATGCTGTTAAAACAGCACTTTTAAGATTTAAAAAACCGTTTTGAATGCCTGACATCAACAAAAAGTCTAAATATCAGCCCAATGCGTTGGCAGAGGCCTGCTGAGTGGCTTGCCTGCAAAATTTCATGCAGTGTGCTTGGGTTTTTCCAGACGTAATCATGGCCACAGCTTCTACTGGAACATTCAGGGGAAATTATTATGATGCATTGCTTGTGGATAGATGCCAAGGCAGCCCCTCAAGGGTAAATGCCAGACAAAATGAAATGAAAGTTCCCATTTTTTGCTCCCTCAGTCAAACTTTGTACACAACAACCACAAAATGAAGTAGTCCTGTAGAATCTAATGAGATCTAATGCGATTTGTACCAAAGAGTTTGCCGTCACAAAAAAAACAAAACAAAACAAAAACAATCCTCCTATTTTGATCCTCTCTGTCACACTGTCACTGTCGCGTTTCATCATGCATCACGTGTTGCATGCCAGACGAGTGAACACCCAAAAATAAATTTGCAGTGAATGCACAAACACGACCTGAAATTTATGAGCACCTGCAATCAAAGTAATCACGGCAAAATGTAATATTAGCCTTGTTTTTTTGTCTTTGTTTACAATATTTTTTGTCGATAATGTGAGGGAGCTGATGCAATTGCTTTCATGAGATGGGAAAACACATATGGCCTGCACCACAAAGGATGACAGCTCAAGAACAGCGTTGTCCGAGCGGCACCAACTTAATTTAAATTTTCAAAACGTCGTTAAACCTTTCCAAGAATTTTTTGAGTATGATCCAGAAGCATGTGGTACATTAACACCTACGCAACTGACGTAGCAGCCGTTCAGATTGTGGATGGTATACGTTACAGGCATTATAAACTGTACGACTGCATTTAAAAAATGCTTCCCTCGATGCCCAACGATGGTGAATATATTGTCGGTGCAGAAAACAAAGCTTGATTGTGCTCTGGAGTGAATGTCTTCCCCAAGCAATATCATGTATCACTGGAAAAAGTAGCTTGCTGCCATCTAGTGTTTAAAACTGAAAAGCAAGGACATGACATTGTCCCAGAAAAATCAATAGCTTTTTTTTTTAATCGCCTGACTGCACATGGGACGTGAGTTTCAATGGCGTATGCCTTTCACGCGTCTAATTGGCTGTTCGTTTGGTCACGTGATTCTGAATGGGGCGTTTTCGTGAGTTTACTGTCGTTGGGCAGGAAAAAAGGCGCACTTCTAGCTCTTCGCGTTCAGGCCTTAAATCCGTGGTCATTGTTTTGCGTTTTAAATATGGTAAGTTTTTCAGTATCACGTTTTACTTGTGTGGATTGTACGGATATCAATATATTAATGCAATTGCAAAGTTGATTTTTCTTCACTTCAACCGTATCCGGACGAGTGACTTTTGCTAATTGGTATCAATTTAACTTGTCGGCCAAGCTAGCCTTGCGGGTGTAAAAAAATCACGCCATGAATAAATTTTATTGCTCAACATACTTGTACTATTTACATTCGCTTGCGCTTGCAATGTTTTCGTCAAACTTTCAAAAAGTTTTTGAGCGCACATCTGTCACCACGTCTTTCCGCCGCCATTTTCTCCTTGTGTTGTATTATCGGGAGTGAAAATTTCAGTCACGTATTGTACTTGAAATAGAAACTGAGAATCTCCGTTCTCTTGCGTTTGTATGTTAAAACTTGTCATTCCATTTAATAACGCCCGCGTGCACATCTTAGCGCCTACAAAAACGCCTTTGTCATCATATTCATCATGATCAGAGATCAAAAAGCATATAATGTTGATGACTCCTATCAAAGACCAGCAATTTCAAGAACCAAGGCTGAATATAATAGTTTTGAGCTGATCAATAAAACTTAACGTGCTTTTTGTGGTCACAGATTTTAGGTAATAATGTAGAACGACAGATTAGTATCGTTCGGAAAATACTTCTGTGGTTAGACTGAATCTGAAAAAAAAAGATTGAGGTAGAGGTATCATTCCATTCTGTGTACTCAACTATTTATAGAGCACTTTAAAACCACCACCACTGTTCTACAAAGTGCTGTACATGGAGCAAAAATAATTCATACAACAATAAAAATAATAAAGACAGTAGAAAGCACAAAAAAAGTAAAACTAAAAATCAAGTCTCATGCTCAGTCAAAAGTCAAAGAATAAAAATTAGCTTTAAGACAATTTTTAAAGAATGGGCAGCAAGGGGGCTTGCTGAACGTTTGATGGAAAGTCATTCCAATGAGCGGGACCAGTAACGGAAAAGGCTCGAAACTCACTCAGGTCGTGACCAAATGTAAAGGGTAACATTCTGCCAAGACGGCAGCTACTTGTCAGTTGCTACTTAAAATGTATTTTAATGTACAATTAAAAGTAAATAAACAAACCTCATTTAGTTTTAGAAACGAACAAGAAATATGTCTTGACTGCATAAATTCTGATATCATTTTGTTCATAACTGCTGTAAATGTTTTCTTGGTAGAACACCCAGACTCTTCAGGGCAGCAGCCACCTGTCATTTTTTTCCCTTATGTCCAACGGCTACACTCTGCCAGAGGGACAAGTGACTCCCAATGCCATCTTTGTCGGCGGCATCAATACAAGGGTTAGGCTTGCTTTAAAAATAGCGATAACTGTCAATAAGTGGTTGATTCACATGACACCCGGTCTTGGACAGTACAGCACGTGTTAAAAGAGGCTCGACTAATTTTTTTGTCTTCCGACCTTTAGACGACCCTAACTGAATTGAAGGACTTCTTTTCGCTATACGGTCCAATCAAGGATGTGAAAATCATCACATCTCGTGGAGGATTCAGCAAAGGGTATGTTTTCTGCAATCTGTGCACTTTTGATTTCTAATGGTATCCAAGCCATGTTTTAGCTCAACCCGCTACTCCTAAAAGTAAAGAATCTGACTTGAGGTTGCATATGTTGTGAGGCTTGGCAACTAATCGACATTTAATCATGATTAATAGAGCTCAATTGCTACTTTCTTCATCTCCTCTTATCTCATTGTGTGTACTCCGTGACAGTATGGCACCACACTGCCCTCCACAGGCCAATGCACACACAGCAAGAACAGCCGGGATTTTTGTATTTTTTGTAATTGCTATTATTCATTCATTCATTTTCCGAACCGCTTTTATCCTCACTCGGGTCGCGGGGGGTGCTGGAGCCTATCCCAGCTGTCTTCAGGCAGTAGGCGGGGGACACACCCTGAACCGGTTGCCAGCTATTAAGTATTCATAATTTACTTTGCAACTATTTCAGTTGCTGCCCCCCACCCCCCAGTTATATTTAAAGTTGAGTATTCAAGGAATTGCACCGAACCAACAGACATTTCTTCATATGGATTAAAATATCATCCCAGAAGTCCCAGATTAGCCCAGTGAATCTACTTAAAAATTGAAAAAAATAAATACGATAAGGGAGATGCTTATTCATGGTTTGAATGTGTGTAAAGATACACATCAGCAAAGGTGTGGATCCCAGTCTTGAATTTGTCAGTGTAACAATTGGTTTCTTCCAGCTATGGATTTGTGTACTTTACTGAAAATGTCGACGTGAAGCCAATTCTTGAGGTAAGTACACATGATGTTGAAAAAAGAAAGACAAAACTCATTTGCGTGTTGTTGCTTACAACAGACTTTGTTTCTATACAGCAACGTATCTTTTGGAAAGGGAAGACACTCAAGCTGGGCCCCGCAATCGTCAAGCGGAAGTCTTGTCGTATGTATTCGGAGCGGGCCATCTTCATGTCATTCTAGATGTTTCCTTACCCATTCTATGTCATAAAGACCCCTGCTCGCCACCCCCAGGGATGACACAATCGCAAGTGATAACACTTCAGCCTTGGAACCCATCCCAGGTTGACATCTGCTCTTGCTGCTCACCCAATGGAGGGAGCGCGAACCAGCCGTCAACCTTGGTTGGTACTGGCACCAACTACTTTCCAGTAAGACAATCACACACTGAAACAGCGGACAGGCATTTAATTTAAATCGTCCGTCTGTACCTCCTTCACTGCCTTTTGGATATTTTGGTGACACTTTTGTGTAATCACGTCAGAACACCTTTGGGGTGATTTTTTAATGATTTTTTTGTCACTGAGGTGGTGCAGAGCATTAAACTAAACATGCATCAATGGGCAGGAGACCACATGCAGCATAACTAGGCCTTGTTGAACATTTTAACTAATTTTGATTAATTTAAGACACAAGCAAATAACTGAGTGCACTTTAAAGGACATCTTGAAGTCATCCTTCACACTAGTCAGTGTTTCTCAATTATTTTCTGTCATGCCCCCCCTAAGAAGAACAAAACATCACACCTCTCCCCCTCGTGACTATAAATACCTGTAGTATCATTTGTCTATAAAATTGTTGTAAGTACACCTCTGCATAACACAGTATCCTTATTAACATATAAAAGAATAAAAAAAGAAATATGGACCAACTTACAACAAAAAATAGCTTTATTAACTGTAACAGAAAATAGTTAAAGTGCATCTGAAAAAGCACGCATGCTCAGTGCGAACAAAACACCAAGCAAATGCTCCCTGCGCACTCTGCCAAGGAGAGTGCCACTGCCCCCTAATGTAGCCGAGGTGCAATTGCACTTTATTCTCAGACAGGAAAAAAAAATCCAAATAAAAAAGCATGTTCCCCGAGGCCAAACGCGCCCCCCGCTATTTGAGAACCACCGCACGAAGTGAATCTGGACCACTATTGTGTTGGAGTTAAATGAACCCATTTTAACTCGTTCTCTGCCAAGAGCGTTTTTTTTTTTCATGTTTCCAAGCATTCAATCCCAGGTACATGTTGATGTATTTTTAACATTTTTTTTTTTTATGTCGTAGGGTGAAGAAGGGTCTGAAATTGGGACTGAATGAGCTACGGTTGACCAAATAATTGACAAATTGGTACCATTATGAAATTCAATTAATCATTTCAAGACTTCGTTCAGCCTAAAATTCTGCAGATCCTTGCAATCAAAATAACACATTTGCAAACATCCGCATTTACTTGAGAAAACAACGATCGGCATGTTAATCATCAGTTGCCGTTGTAAACCACTCGCAGCAACTGCGACCATCTCCAGTGTACCCGTCTGAGTTCCACAGAAACTGTTGGACAAGGACAACATATTCTAATCTGAATTAAAGTTGAAGTATTACCGATTGGATCATCCACTCATGTTTGCAGTCATATACCCAAGCACAATCCGAATTTGGAAACTATACGCGGCCACAGATGGGAGTGAATTCTCAGACTGTGTTCACCCACCAGGTACACAATTTTTATTTTCCTTTAAATCTGAATTAAAGTTAAAGTATTACCGATTGGATCATCCACTCATGTTTGCAGTCATATACCCAAGCACAATCCGAATTTGGAAACTATACGCGGCCACAGATGGGAGTGAATTCTCAGACTGTGTTCACCCACCAGGTACACAATTTTTTTTTTCCTGTTCTACTGGCTGTCTGTTTGTACTTATTCATTGTCTTCTTTTCCTGTATTGTCCTGTCTGACATTTGACCCCTTTCCCCTGCACACACAGTACTCTGCGCCCCTCTGGGCAACTGGCCAAACTGGCCGAACACAGACTCGCACTCACGTGAGTCCATAGTGAGAATGATGTATTGGATGTAAGTCTTGAACAATTATTTGGATCGTTCAATTACAAAAAAAAAGGAAATGCGGAATCTGCCTGGAAGATTTGCAGGGATCAGTTTTCTCCAGACTAATGGCACGACAGTCACGTGCACCACTTTGTTTAAAAATAAGTTTGCGTGATGGCGGCAAGTAAGGCTGAATTAATTTAAAAAAAAATTAATTGCTGTTTTATTTTGTGTTACCTTCAGTGGTAAAAATTAGATGCTCAAACAAGTAGTCATATATTATACTGGACAAATTGTTTCTTCCAATAGAATTTGTGAAATGATACCACTAGATGGTAGTCAATTCTTGCTGCTGGGTGCTGTGTTCAAATATTAGAGACACTCTCCAGACGAGGACATGGCTCAGATTAAATTGTGTTATGTTTTACAGACCATTTTGGAGTGCGGCGGTCACACCGCGCTGTAGTTTCAGCAGCTTCTGACACCATACAAGGTAGCGCAACACTTCAGAATTTCACATGCTGGTCATATGTCGGTGAGAATAAGCTAAGTGTTTTTATGCCCTCTCTCCAAAGGCTACAGGACATCAGAATACGGATTAGACGACACTTCAACTTCGCCCATCCCCCTTAGACATTTTCTTTCCTCCATTTGCTTGGCTTCCGAGGCCAATTTAAATTTATTTTCTCGTCCCATCACTTTGACCCGAAACTGGTAGAGACCACTAACCTCAGTCTCCCAGAAAAGGGTTAGGAGGAAGAGCAGAGCACTCTCATCGTACCAGCTTGTTTGGTAATTGCCCAACCAAAAAGGAAAAAACATCTTTTAAAATCACCTTTTGTACCTTTTATACATTTTATGTTGTGGTTTTTATTTCTTTTTTACCATTGGGTTGGATTTTTTTTTTTAAGGCATTGATGCTCTGTCCAACAAATACAAAAAAAAGATGTAAATATGGTTACAATGGCTTGATCGTAATCTAGTTTTTAAATAAATAACAATTAGGCCATTTTTTGTAGTTGTTATGCCCAGGTTTACTTTGTTCTGGAATTTCATTTGAACCTTGGGTAAAGGTGAGCACTGATAAGGCAACAGTCACATTTTGTACACCATCTAAACCACATGACTCTGCCTATCATATGGCAGTGTCGATCACTCGCCAACTTGTTTCAAGTTTAAAAAGGGCCTGAAACTGCTTTGACAATGGACACCATTTGAAGTGCTTTTTGGGGGGGAGAAAATTGAACTCATCCATGACTCACCAGATTCTTTATGCTTCAGGATTCATCCAGATGCAAGTCATTTTCTTTTCTTTATTTGATTTATTTATTTTTAACACTTGGTAAATCTGAATACCAGCACTGCCTTGTTTGTGTTGCATTCGATGAATTTTCATTTTCTACTGCGTTTATCTGGATTGTTGTCATGTTGTTGGTTTGTTTAAGGCTATGTTTAGGTCTTGTTCGCCGTTCCCCAAAAATAACTGACTGTTTCATTCAGCAAGCCCGCTCATGCACTGTTCTTACTTGTGTTTGGATAAACAAAAGACATCAAAAGTTCAACTGTGGTGTCTTTGGGAGTTTGTGGCTTGGTTTCCATTCCGGCTTTTCTTCCCTAGCAACAGCTTCCATCATCTTTTAGTGGGTTATTGTCAGTGTCTACTGGTGTGACTGGGGCTCCCCAGGGTGCTGCGACCACCCCTCGGCCCCCACTCAGACAGCTTTAAATTATGAATAGATTGGGATTGCTGCTTATTAAATATGAATTTGTGTGTGGGGGGGGGGGGCGGATTGAGGGGTGTATTGAGCCTTACGTTGTTAATGGCACCGAAACGTGGGCGTATTGGCTGGATGGAGCAGTATAAGTGTTACCTGATGGGGGCGCGGACGGAAAGAAAACTCGGGGCGTTTTAGTCGGAAATGTCTTCCGAGTGAGCTGGGCGAAGAGCGCCTTGCCCAGTAAAGAGCTCCAAGCCACATCTCGGAAGCCTTCGAGTCCACCGGATCCACGCGTGTCTCATCCCCTCCTGCCGTGCCAAAGGAGGCTCTCACGCCGACAGTTTGTCGCTCCCACCTACGAGCACCAAGCTCGGTGAGTTTTTACTCCTCTTTAACCGGCACTTAAAACAGTTTTTAAACAAGCGAATTATAGTTGCCTGACATTTTAGTCGAGGGAAAGTGTTCGGAAGCTAGCTAAATTGTGTTAACCTACGTAAATGGACTCGTCAGGTGTGCGTCTCTTTCAAACAAAATGGTGTCATTTCGAACATTTGTCCTTTTTTTTGTTGCTGTTTTTATATTTGGAGCTAAAGGGCAGTCGTGGTGGTGGTTTTAGATAAATTGGCCGATGACAGATGCTCTGTCTACTAAATTGGAACACCGCAAACAGCTGAAACTGACATCTTGTTTCATTTGGAACTTGTTGCTCTATTAAAAAAAAAACAAGACATCAGAAACTCTTGGACAGCGCTTGTGTTTTTAATTGTTATCTACAGCCCTGGGGACAGACAAAAGATCAACGTGAGATTAAACAAAAGAAAAGTAAGGTCTTTTGGAGTCAAAGCTGCTTGCTGTGACTGTGTCACAATTCAGACATTTCTCGAAAACGAGTTTGATTACCGAGATACACAAGGTGTGTCAGAACTGTTGTCTCAAAAGATATTTCAAATCCAAACTACAAGTTTTCCCCTTCAAAATAATCCCTCTGGGGTCTATCGCATTCTTTCAGCCTCCTCTGCCACGCCTTCATGTAATCCTTGTAAGATTCTTTGGGGATCCTTTGCAACTCCATCATCACAGCAATCATGATGTCGACTGATAGTCTTCAAAACGCACCCCTTGAATGACCCTTTTAAAAGCTTGGGAAAGAGGAAGAAAATCACATGTAGTCAAGTTGCTCGAGTAGGGAGGTTTGCTCCAGCACAGCGAAGGTCTTGGCCATGAACTGTCAGATGCTGAGGACATTGTGAGCAGGTGTGAACGAAGCAAACATGCTGGCCCACAACTCAGGGCAAAGCTCATAGTTTGGTTTTGAAATGTATCTTTTGTGATAACCCTCCTGGAACTTTTTTGACACTCACCCCTTCATTAAATACAAATTTTACATTTTGCAGAGACGGTGTAGTTTGGGAATTGGTTTGTTGAACTCTAATAATTGAACACAAAGACAAAATAAGAACACACTCGAGGACCTCTTGACCTCACTCATATGGGCATACCCCTTAAATGAGAACGTTCCAAGCTTGATTAGGGAACAAATAATACTCTTAAATCAAGTTAACATTGTATTTAAATTTTTGTACTTTAATACCTTTTTGACAGTGTCCCTAAAAACTTGAGCAGTTAGTTATCGTCGATACAGCACATACTTTAGTTTTCATGCTCTTTCTGTTACATGAGGGGCAGAATTTGGACCCGGAAACACATAGGACATGGAGGTGGAAAAACAGAGTCTTTATCTTCACAGCTACAATGTAACAACTGAGAGCAGGGCTGGATGCAGAACACAAAAATCCCAATTCACAACAGAGAGCGTGCAAAATTAAGTGCTGCTCCTCTTTGCCGCTAACCACCACACCCCCCATTTTAAAAACATTCCTTCAGAATTAGGTCTTATTTGGAGCTCAGAAGTTGTCCAAGCTTAAAAGTCTCTAAAGTGCCATAGTGCGACCTCAAAATAACGTCGGCTGCTTGGCAATTGAAATGAAAATGTCCATAAATTAGCATTTGGACACAAGCGATCAGGATGACTGGAGCCTCCCCAGTGGCTCGAGCTGATCACTACTTTGAACGTTCTCAAATTCGGCCAGACTCTCCCTCCCCGGTAGATGTCTATTGCACCACTCCAAACAAGTCCCCCCCCCCCCCCACCCC
>CAAKHF010017116.1:0-10159 GCA_901007745.1 Hippocampus kuda
CTGTGAAGGGGATGCCAGAGTAGGAGTTGTGCGCTCCCTCTGACGAGTACCAATCAAGAGGCGAGCAGCAGCATTCTGGAGCAACTGGAGATGCTTGGTGGAGGATTGGCTGACTCCAAAGTCAAGTACGTTCTCGTAATCCAGCCGGGATGTGACGAAGGCATGAACACTCAAATCAAAATATAAGAAAATATAAAAATATAATAAAATATAAGATACGTTTTGTGTTGGTGGTTTGTGGCTTGTTTACTAGTCCAATTACTGTGATTCATTTTTCCAATAGAAAAAAAAAAAGGAAAGTAAAACTACTCGGGTAGCCCCGGAGCCAAGTATTCTTTCATTGTACCTGATGCAAAACTGCTCGAGATGAGCAATCACAGACCCGCCTTCGCAGTTCTTCAGGGCAAATTGGATGGACCTACCTCGCCATATGTATTGTAAAAAGTGCTTCCCATCCTTTCTAAATTTCTCTTCCTGTCTCATCGGCACAGCACTGCTCTCTCAGCGGAGGTATGCACACATCCAGCTGGTGTGTGTCATGCTCGGCTGCTTGGTACTCCTCATTAATGGCCACAGTGGCCGGGAGAGCAGCTGGACACACGCATGCACACACACACACAAAATATTCATTCCGCTGATTACCATACTGCTTGTCTCTCAGAAAAAAAGCGGGGACAGGTGGAAAAGGAGTGGTTGGGTTGCTGTTGTTTCACCGCAGAGCACCATCCTAGCGCCGTGGAATGGCTTTCATGCTGATGCCCAAATGGCAGGTTTCCATTTCCGGCAAAGCAGAAAATGCCACAGGGGTAAAGGTGAAAGGCTGCACTTAGAATTGCTGGAATTTTGCCTTAAGTGGCTGTCAACAAATCCACCCCCCCCCCCCCCCCCCCCTCATTTAGTTGCACCCACCTCTCTCCGAAGGCATCTCCCGTCTTGTTAAACGGACTTTTCTGTCATTCTAGCATTGTATAGGACAATATTGTGTCAAATGTTGCCCACTGGCCATCCATTGCAGCCTGGTCATTCTGGAAGGGGGATTCTCCCATCTGCGGCCCCTCCTCAAGGTTTCTCATTTTTCCCCAGATGTGTTGATTTTTTTAAAGTTTTCCTTGCCCTCCTAAGGGTTAGGTTCAGGGGATGTCGTGAATACTTGGCAACTGTGTACATGTGAAGCCGTTTGAGTCTGTTTGTGATTTTCGGTCTTGAGAAATAAATGTGACTTGACTTGGCTTGTACCAACCACAATGTCACAGAACCTGGAGGGTGGAGCACAATATTCAGTCCTGCAGGCCTGCAGTGGCTCCACAGAGAATCTTCATTTTGTGATGACCATTATTTGAAGTGGATTATGAAAAGCCAGCTAACACAGAAACTGTTTTGCTTCAGGCAAATGTCAGCGAGCGACGCTTGGCTACCTGTAAATAAACATTTCGGAACGGCGTTAACAAGTGGCATGGATTATTAAGTCTAAATTGCGGCATCGATTTCACTGTAGTGATTGTGAAAACCAACAGATTTTAGGCAACATTGTCTCGACTGGCTCAGTTTCTTTCAGGGGTAGTAAGTGTTTGGCAACTGGGAAAAGGAAGTGCTCTAATGGCACCATTTAGCTAATGCTGTCTAAGGCAGCACTTTTGGGGCCATTGAGATTTCACGCAGCTGCGTCAGTGAACAATCTCTCCCTTTTAATCCGTGGCTACATCGTGAAAAGTAGACGTCATTGCTGGTACTTTGGCTCGACTGTATTCGTCGAAAGACAAAACAGGATCCTGATAGCTGGTCGACTGAGGGAGATCAGATCACAACAGGCATAGACTGTTGAAATCAGTTCCTTTAGCGCTCAATTTAAATGCTCAGAGATTTCAAAGAAGCCTGGCAAATAGCAGGTTATGTGTGAAGTTTTTGGGTGATGTTGATATTGCAAAAGCAAATACACTTGAGCACATCACCTGTCTGGAAGGCACATGCAAATTTGTGAAGAAGCGGGTGGATGTCTTTTTTTACGGGGGCTCATGGAACATTTTATTTGCTGAGCCAAAACAACAGATCAAAACAGATCAGGGTTGAAAGCACCGAATCGAAAACGGTACGATCCAAACAGCCAGCAAATGGAGAACTGTGAGTGGGCTTCGCTTCCCAATGACTTTTGCGTTCCGTTCCTCTGAAATCCGAGCTTTTTTTTTTTTTTCTCTCCCACATAAAGAGCTTGGAATTTTCTCCTTCCCCCATCATTCTCCACCAACCTGTCTTTCCCGCTCGCCACGCTTGACAGAGTTTATTCCCCGTCCTTTTTTCAATAAGTCTTCCTTCCTCCTTTTCTCCTGCTATGACTTTGTCCCACTGTATTATTTTGTCGCTCTTTTCCTTTCTCCTTGCCGCTCCACCTCCCCTTCTTCTTCCACTCCCTCCTTTCTTGTCCCCTCTCCCAGGCTGCGTATGAGGTGATGTATGGTCCCTGTCAGCGTTAGAATCAATGAGACGCCGGTTGTTTTAATTTAGCCCGGGAGCCCGGCGGATCCAGATCCTCAGCATCGTGGAAGAGCGATGGCAGTGGCCTTTCTCTCTCTTTTGGCTCCCCTCCCTCCGTCCTCCCACGCTGGCTCGTCGCGTTGATCAACACTTAGCTCCCGCAGGACAAGGCTCCGTGTGTCCCTGCGCGACACCAAGGATTTAGAGACCGAGTGAGCTCACCTGTTGTCGGTAAACACGCTCTGGAGTCACGCCGGCGCCGAGTGATGAGTCTGCCTCATGGCCCGCCGTGTCAGCAGCTTGAGCCCGAGGACAGCCGAGGCAAAGTCAAATACAAGTTTAAATCATAGGCTGTCGGGCTGTTTGCGGGCTGCCGCAACACTTTCATTGCATGTCTCTGTAAGTCCGCCGCAGGGGTGGAAAATCACTCTTGCGAAATATATGACCTAATTTGGGGTATTGATGGGGGACGACTGTGCTATCGCCAAACAAAAGTCGGGTCGGTTCCCTGGCAACACAGGCATACTATCTGAACGAGGACCCGAGCTACTGAAAAAACGTCGCAGATTTTTTTTTTTTAATGCCATGCTCGTGGTGAATTCATTAAGGAAATGCCGATTGAATCTATACCGAGTAGAGCTCGGCGCTCTGCAGGCATGCAAAAATCCAGATGGGACAGCGAAACAATCGACATCGGCCCAAAATGGGAAAAGGTTGGACGTGCCTCATTTGAGCCACATCCCCCCCAACAGCTCGACCTCTCCTTCTGTCTCGGAGCATTTTCTGCCCTTTCATCTTTTCCCCTTGATCACCTCCTGTCATGATCACAATTCATCTCAAACGCATGTCCCCCAATACGCTGTCATGAGTGAAAGCCGTAATGCCGAGCTCACACGATGGGCGAAAACAATTAACCGGGGCGCTTTGAAACAAGAGGCTGAATGGGAGCGAGTGGCTGAGAAAATAAAAAGAACGTGCGGCGCAAGACGAGCGGGCAGATCAGAAATCAAAGAGACGGTTTCTGCCGCGGCGGCTCCGTTGATGAGCTGTGAGCTGCACCTGCAAGTAATAATAATAATAATACATTTTATTTATAAGCGCCTTTCAAGTGCATAGTAAAGAGCGTTTAGGATCATGGATGGATGGATATTTAGTTATATTCTTTATTCCTGTGCAACGGTGAGCTGTTTGCTTTGCCCACAGTCTAATTATGCTTTTAGGTTTTAGCCAAAGGAAGCCATTTAAGCTAGGACTGCCACTCGGCGTGATAGATTGTAAAGAGCGGATGTTTTTTTTTTTTTTTTTTCCCATCGGCTAAACCTAGTTGACATCTAATTCCCAGCTTTGAAGTCTTTTTCAAAACAGACATCTTTTCTGACAACATTTTCATCTGCAGCAGGCACTTGGTGATCTTAGATTGTGCTGAAAGACGATCGAGGCAGAAAGACAAACCATCACGTGAGGAACCGACTTTGGATCCAGAAGCAAGACAAAACCAGAGTCTAGATACAAAACTGCACAGTAACAACTAAGAGCAAGGTCGGACGGAGAAGACAAAAATACCAAGTAACAACAGAGAGCAACACTTTCTTCAGCGGCTGAATTGATCGTTAGTGAAATGGGTATCCGTAGGCACTTTGTTATGTTCTCTGACTGGACACTAGGTGGCAGTGTTGCTATTAAAAAAATACTGCTGAGATGAAATAGCCTGTTAAGAAAATGCAGTGTTAGGCTCCACTGTGGCTTTGTTATTTTGCCTCCCAACACCACATACTTAGCCCGGTTAGGAACCATTTTCAAACCGTCCTTTTTGAAAAAAACTTTTCATCCTCCATCCTCGGGCGTTTGTCCATCTCCGACGGATGGGCCGTTCTCTCGCCCATCTCTGGCTTTTCTGAAATATATTGCAAGGTATTGGGTCCAAGATAATGTCAGCTGCTCCTTTCTTCCTGTAGCGCACACAGATCGTCTTACGCCCTGTGGATAGAATGAAACGTCACATGCGACCAGTCACTGACTCAAAATCGAAACGTACCGTATGGAACGGAAGGGCCCCTCTCGCAAAACTGTTCCACCACAGCACACTGTATTGAGAGTAAAGCAGTGCGCCAACTGACAAAAATCATTACTGAGCGCCGCGACAGGCCTTGAGTCGGTCCCTCAATTGTATTCAAGCACCACACCACCACCACCCCCAGCTAAAATGCATCCTTATGTCCTGTTTACTCCCTTGTTTGGAGGCACTGTGGGATTAGCACAAAGAAATTGTACTTTGCGGTTGCTGCTTGGCCAGAAAAAATGCCTGCGCATGTTTGGTTCAAGTGGAACTGACCTTGGAGTGTGATGATCAAGCAGAGAGAGAAAATACTCCCCATCTTCTAGCCAGCTTTTAAGTTTCCGAATCGGGCAGATTGGTTGCAATTCCTGTCTGACTTTGTGCTTCGTTTGATCTTTCCCGCCGCCTGGTGCTTTTCTTGTGCTGCAAGCCCAGTGAGGGAAGACTTCGGTTTTCAATTCGAGGAAAACCGGAAGCTGTCTTGCCCTCAATAAGGGTGTCCTTGGATGATGTCTACCCCACCTCAAGCCGTACCCCGTCCGACGAAGGACACGGCCGCTTTAGGTGCTGAGGAGACTTTTCCCTGCTCCGGGTATATCGGTGCTTCACAACTAACAGGAACAAGCTGCCATGCTTGCTGTTCATCCGGCGAGTGAGGGAGTACTGATTACAAGTTTCTTTTTCTTTTTCTTTTTTTTTTTGAAAGAGACTTTCCTTTGTTTCCGTCTCTGCCCATTACGGATTCTTTTCACGGTTGTTCTGGTTGTGCTATTTCCTCTCATTTTGACTCTCATCCTTGTTCCCCGCTTCCCCGCTTGGCTTTTTTGGGAGTATCTAATCATGGCGTAAAGCGCTTGCTTAGCTTGGCTGAAGCCCACATCGACGTTCTCACTGCTGCCAGCTTTGTACTTAACACATTTCAGGTGCATCCGTATAATACGAAGAATCTTTTTTTTTCTTCAATTAAACGAGCTGAGAATGACCGTGAATTTTAATAAATGACACCAAGCCTCAATAACCCCTCACTGCCACTGTTCCTTCCCCTTGTCTCGCCATTTCATCCATGGCTCCATCTTGGTCTTGCGACCATCTAGACTTCCCTGGCCAAATATATTCCCCAACACTCCCCCCCGCCTCCTGCCTCCCCTCACTTTCCCCTTCTGCGTGGCTGCTCACCACTTGGCCCCAGGGTTCTCCTCAATGTAAATGACTAGGCAGCACTCCACATGACATTCCCATTTGCAAGATGTGCCCTTCCCTTAGATGCAAAGGGAAAAAAAGGCTTGGAGAACAAATAAGTCAGCCATACGGTCATAACTTTTTTTTTTTTTTTTTTTAATGAAAAGGCAAGAATATAAATGTATAAATTAGGATTGAAAGAAAAACAAAACAGCCACCAGCGAGGATGGGGTTTTGACTCCTCAACCTCCTTCACTTGCGTTCTGAGGTTTTAGAGCCTCATAACATTCACAAGCGTTTATAGCTTTGTGACCTTGGGGACAACTTATGCATTAATAGGACATGGGGGACGAGTGAGATATATATATATATATATATATATATATATATATATATATATATATATATATATATATATATATATATATATATATATATACTGCAACATATTCCGTCCTCGGCTTTTAACATCATCATCCGGGGCGTCATCTTGGAGCGAAGAAAGAACAATTAAAGGAGTCGAACCATTTTCCAATGATATAAGCTGCGCGATGCTATCTCGAAAGGAAGACATTGTCGTGTTATTGACACAACATTGGCCTTGAGCTAGAATGCCATCGTGCACTGGGAATCGTGTGGGACGCTAAGATCTCCATTTTCTTTCTGTGCAGCTTCTTTTGCATCATACAAATAAGCCACCTTTAAAATAGCCTTTGCTTTTTTTGTGAGAGTTGGTGAATGAGGCAGAGTGAGCTCCCTTTTTTAAAAGCTGTCATCCAAGAATTGTCATTTTCAAGCATTTTAGCAAATTGACATGAAGTTTGATAAAACTATTTGTGAAATTGATAATGACAAATGTTATTTATGTTATGTTCTGTGTGTTGTGGATTTAGTTTTCTTCGGGTGCTGTTTTTCTTCCATGTCTGTCCCCTTACGTTATCGTGTCCACCTATGCTGGTCAAGCCGGTGCCTCGTGTCTCCCAACCCAACCCCCTCCCTTGGCCACCTGCGACTTGTCCAGGTTTTCCTCATTGTCTTGTCAGGCACATGGATTTCAGCTTCCTGGTTTCTGGAGTTCTTTTCGTTTGCCGTCCCGCTCCGAGTGAAGTCATGTCATGTTGAGTCTTATCACAGTGTTTGTTTGCAGCTTTGATTTTTGCTTTTGGGCTTTGTTATTTTGGTATTTTTGGATTTCCTTGGTCTTTGTTTGTTTTGTTCTGTTTTTTTTTTTTTTTTTTTCCGTTTGAGATTAAATTCCCACATGCCTCCCTGATTCTCTGCACTTGGGTCCTCATCCGTGTCAAATTGCCACAATGTTTGTTGATCCGATTTGGTTTTTTCCCCCCATTATTTTTAAACGTTGAACGTGTCAGGCTGTTACTTTGCATTGAGAATGCTTGAAATGAAAGAGCCATTTGAAGTCAACTCAAAGGCAGCCTACGTTATATCGGGCTGAATTGTGCTTTATAAGGTGATTATTTCCAGGCTGTTTTGCAGTAGCTCGGCTATTAAATCCATAAACTACATCAAAATATGTCCCCTGGTTAAAGTAAAGGCTTACGATCCACCGAATTGGTCAAAACCTTCCATAGGTTCCCCTAATAGCAAACCTCCTAGATCTTTATGACAATGACACACTCGGGAGGAAATGATCATTTGTGTCCCGATTCCCAATTTGATTATTATTTTTTGTCATGCATATTCATGCAATTTGTCCCCAGCATTGCCTTTTGAAAAATCGCACTAGGGATCACATCAAGCACATACTGGAGTGCAAGCCGATTTATGCAGTGTGGTGGTCATAACAAACAATAAATGAACAAAAACAGTTTCTGTAAAGTGGAAGAGAAGAAGTTAACCTTTGGGAATTGAGCATCCCTCCTTTTAGAATAATGATTATCCAATTGTTTTTTTTCAATGGAATTATCTGTCGGGTTTTGTGCCGATAGATAAATAAGTCAATAAATGAAGACATGACAGATCTTGCATACATGAATTTTTTCAGGGAACCACATTGCACCGCATTGCAATCTCAAACTATTCTCCCAGTTGATGTGATTCGTCAGTAAGGATGCTTGAAAGGAAGACAGGAAAAGGAGATGAAGCAATCTATTCCTGTCTTGCCATAGGCTGTCTTGAGTTGGCACGCAGAGGTTCTTTGAGTGGGATGAAATAATATTTCCATTCTCTCAGGAGTGAAATGGGGTCCCTGAACGCATTCTCCTTTTGATCCGGGGCCACACTTCAAGGCTTTACGCGTCATCAGTGAGAAGAGGAAGATGACACGGTGATGAGGGGAAGGGGGGGGGGAGGATCAATTACTCTAGCTAGCAAGCTACATACAGTAGTCAGTCCACTGCAGAAAAACATGCAAACCACTTCTTTCCATTTGACATTTATGTCCAAGAATAATACCTTCTTACCTGCAGCGATTCAGCACTCAAAATATTCATCAGACATCAACTTTCCCCCCCAATCAATATGTTTTTACACTATCTAGACAAAGTGTTTACGACCAGGATGTGCATCTTACTCGGCTCTTTTGTGGCTAATGTTAGCCATTATCTAAATTAAACCTAAAAATTTCAAGTCAAAAACTAAATGGACAGGTATTGATTTTCATGCAAGCGATGGCCCCGAACCCGACCAGACAGTTGCCATTTTAAAAGACCTGCTCGCTTGTTTTATCGCAAGCATCCGCAGTACATGTGGCTGGTATCCTCGCCTTCTTGACACTTCCAGTTTTATCTCCAACATGCTTCCCCGAAGGTTTGAAGCCACCTGTGCATCCTTGTCCTGTCACCTCCACTTAGGTTTTTTTTTTTCTGGTCAAACATTAGAAGGCTAAATATCTGTAAAGGAACGAGCAAGTCCCGGGCATTTCTGGGTCGCTTGGCATGTGAGAGAGCCTGTAGTGGATTACATTAGCCGAAGCCGACCACTAAATTATGCCAGCATTTCGAGAAGCCCCTCGGCGCTTTGGAGAGGCGAGTCATCCTGACGGGAAGTAGGTTGCCATGATATGTGACGAGTGCTTTTGTTGAGAGAGCTTGGTGGAGCCAAAAGGAACATCAATGCGGCCTTTACCTCGTTTCGGACGCTCCAAAAGGCAAAAATATCACATGGCTGTTTCCCTGTTGAGATGATGCGGACGATGACATTTAGCTGATTAGCTTGGCCCAGCGCTTGGATGAGGGACAGCTGATGCATTTGCATTTGGTGGGGACTGACATCTAATGCTGTCGTGGGAATGGATCCTTCGAGGACCGGCCTGGCTCTTCAATCGGAGGCAAATAACACTGGATTTGAAACGGAAATATCGGCAGCCAAAAATTTGAGACTCTAGAGCAGAGTGAATTAGGATAGATGGATGAGATGTTTCAACGTCGCTTTGCCATTGATGCATTGTTTTGTAAGCTCAAAGGATCTCCTCATATGTATTCTGCTGCATTCCAGTCACGGGCATTGGCGTTCTCCATCTCTCATGCTGACAGAAAAGCTGTAAACAAGATTCAATATGTTTTACGTTGAAAAATCATTTCACATATTGCCGCTGTCCGTCAAAACGGGGCATTGTTCGAATTGCTCTTCGACCTTCTATTGCTAACATCCTCCATTGTGCATCAAGGCAACACAACGCCCAAAAATGAATCATCATCTGTCGCTTCTTCAAAAAGCTCGAGCTCTGCTGCCACTGATTAAAACGGAAGCACGTGTCACCGGCACATCACCGAGGATGCGGTCAGACTTTGTATTTCAACAAGCAAATGAGTGCGGGAACATCCTCTTGCCAAACTCTTTTCTAAATGTCTTCGAGTCACGAGTGGTCCAACAGATCCTCTAGCATCTTAATTGGTGGAAATGAAGCATGACGGCCATCTATTCCAAACAAGAGAAGCCTACTAAAATGTACCTGAGCGAACTACTTTCACTTATTGTCTAAAAATAACCGGACTTTAAAATCTTGCGGTGATATAATAATCTCGTCGCGTGAGGGCAAAGATGGACTTTTGAAGCACTCGTCACAGTCCAGCATTGGAGAGTTGATATATTTCTCCAGCTAGCTTCGAATTGGTAAATAATGAGATAACGGATGACGTGAGGACAACAACAAAATAATACGGAACCTACCGCACGAGGATTACGCCCGACAGTGACCTTATATTTTAAAAGACGGCCTGTTTTCTTGTAAAAACACGAACCACACAACCAAGAGGCACTCTAATCACTGTGACTGTTACTGCGAGATGTGAAGAGCCCTTGCTTGCGTTTACTCCGTCACATGTATTTGGTCCTTGAGGCTCAGCCTCTCTGTTTTGTTCCTTCCTCTTGACCTCTGTTGCATCCTTTGAGAGCGTTCCCGTCGGTGGCCTCACTCCAGGGCGACTGACGGCAGCACCCCGCAGGCAGACGCATCTAATCCACGCTTAATTACACACAAGCCCCCCCCCCCAA
>CAAKHF010017116.1:23243-44443 GCA_901007745.1 Hippocampus kuda
AACGGGGGGGGGGGAGGGGGGGGGGGGGGGGGGGGGGGGGGGGGGGGGGGGGGGGGGGGGGGGGGTTATGCGATGCTCCGATGTACGCTACATCAAGTCCTTGGCAGAAGCACAAACGGAAGCAAAGACAAGCAGCTACTGTATAAGGCGATGACGGTCCAAGACCTTACCTCAAAGTCCAGCTCAGAGTATCGTACTCTTTTCCTCTGCAAGAGGAGCGGGCCGAAGGGGAGAGAAGAAGGCGTCAATATCCACCCCCTAGTATTGATCTGTAGCTCTGACCCTCACCTGAGGGTCACTTCAATTCAAAAAAGAAGAGAGCGAATATGTTCTGGTTTCCCAACACCAGACAAATATTCAAGAAGCGCGGGCCAATTATTCTGCCCATTTCGACGTCATTAGATCAGTAACGTGGAATAAGCCAGAATTAGCGGGCGTTTTTACACAGCCACCGATACGACCACGTCATCGTCTGCACCAATCAGTCTTGAACGCATTTCCAATGGAATGACGGCAAGAAAAGAACGCTTGAGCAAACATACGGCAAATGTTTCTCAACCTCAACTCGGTTTCAAGACCTTCCCCGCCGTACAATTCTGCAAACGTCGTGGAGCGAGCGGCAATTTAGCAGCTGCCGATGTTTCCAGCTCATCTGCGGCCACGGCACCGAGTGGCGCCGTGTTCCGTCTCGCACTCGGAGCACGTGTTGTCTGCCAAATCTGCATTTGGCACTGAGTTGAGCTTCTACCCACAGCGAGTTAAAAGCTGTGTTATTCCCCTGCAAAAAGGTCGCGAAGGCAGCCAAGTTTCCCTCCCCCCTCTCCCCCCAAAAGTAAAGACATTCAAATGAGTTAATCACGTCAACATGTCTTTCTTTAATAAAGAATCCGGCAATCAAGCGCACTTAGCGATGGCAAGCATGCAACATGCAGGGAAATTCCTTCAGTACCGCTTACCGCGAAATAGGGTCTCGGTGCTCTACTTGTTTCCTGAGCTCGATGAACCACCAAGTTTTTAATTCGGGTTCTCAAGCTAAAAATCTAACTGCTAACTGCACCCGGCTTCATTCAGGGTTGACGATCAAGGTGCCACAAGTTGCACAACCGGCGGGACAGAAAATTTCACTCTGTGATTTTATCCTTTCGAAATGTTGTAGGGGGGAGAAGGGGGTCTGTCTCTTGAACATGACATCATCATGATGTAACAGGAACACGCTGAACGTGTCCTTTTCCTCACTTAAATCAACGTTGAGTCAATATGATCTCGATGCGTTGCTGCTGGTATAAATGTCGTCGATGGTATGTTCTAAATCGGACTCACCAGCTCGCTCGCATCAGCGCACGCACGCTCACCAAAGAAAAGTCAGTGGTGTAAATATACCGCTCATGAGAGAGAGAGAGACGATCTCCACACACTGCGATATCCTGGACTGTCAGGGCCGGAAGAATAGTTGAACGGTGTGAAGGGTCATTTCTTTGACCGTCATTATCCCCTTGGAAGTCTTTTCAAGCATTTCCTTGGCCTACTGACTTACCTTTATCTACCTGGCGGATTGACCTTGAGTCGTCATCCGCACATGAATGAAACATTTGGCCGTGATCATTTCAACAGCGCACCTGCCTACAACTTGAGAACCTCAAGTGAAACATCGAACACGGTGAACTCATTCACTCCCAAAGACGTTTTTAAACGTCTTTTCAGACTTGGTCTAGAATTGGCTGGTACTGAATGAGTTTACAAGCTGCGGCTCCCCGGGGAGCTCTTCTTTCACCTGTGAAAATCGTACCCACCTCGAGGGATCCCGCCGACAGGCTGGCATTGGCGTTGTTGCTGCCGAGGTTGCGCGGCAGGGTTCTGGTTCTCTCCGCCGTGGTCCCCCCCGTCAGAATTTGCCTGACTGAAGGCCTCTGGCCCGGCTTGAGCTGGAGTGAATGGCCGTGAGGATGCACGTGCACCCCGTGGGGGTGCACGAGACCGCCCGGGGCCATCAGGTGGCCGTGTCCGTGGGGCAGCGTTTTGATTGTCCCGTAAGAACGGTTCAGGTTCATGTTGATGTTCATGTCGCCCACACTGGACGGCACAAAATCAGCCGGGTAGGCCTCGCTCTCGGCAGGATGGAGGGTCAAGGGAGACGGGGGAGGAGGGAACGGGGGGTCCTCCACAGCGATGTTGAGAGGCTTGTCTTCGCCTCCCAGTCCCAGAGCTCCTCCTTGGGAGGACGGCGCCGGAGGTTTGACGCCGACCGTCCGTCGAGGCAAGACCATGTAGTCTCCCTCTCCTCCGCTGCCTCCTCCACCGCCACTGCCCCCGCTCCCGGCACTTCCGTCCTGGGAGGTGTTGGAGGAGCCGGGCGGCCTTGCCCAGCCGAGGCCGCTGTCGGTGCACAAGTAGATGGGAGCGCCGCAGCGCTGCTGCGCCTGTTGTCTCTGCTGGTCGACATTCATCTCCTTCTTCAACGAGGTTTCGCTCAGCTCGTTGAGCCCTCCAAGCTGCGGAACCTTGCGGAAGTACAGTTAGTGCAGTTGGACATGGATTCTTTTAACCCTTGTGCGTTGAATTTTTGGAACGACACATCGGAAAAAAGGCACCATAATGGAATGGTGGCTTTAAAGTGTAATATCAAAGTCATTTCTGAATCCTTTTTTTTCTTGCGACCACTCAAAATGTTCAGTGGCGTCAGACCTATCCATCCATATATCGTTTCTATTTACTTATTGAGGTTGGTGCCCTCTATGGACATGAAAGCAATAAAAAGCAGTATTGTGCTATGGGTATAAGTAACTATCATCTGCATATAAGTAAAAAAACAAAAACATTGAAATTGGAATATTCAATATGGACAAGTTAGCGCCTTCAACATGTTACTATATCATGACATCATTTTTGTTTGTTCGTCAATAGCCCAATTTGGGATGTTTTCCTGCATAAGGGTTAAATGCAATAGCATCTGGAGCAACAGTTCATATTTCATCCGGTATTCATGCCGCCAGGCTTCCCAAAGTGGGAGACAAATTTTCCCTTTCATGTTTGACTTGATTTGAGTCAAACTTTTACAGCCTTGACGGGTATCTTTTTTTTTTTTTAATTTTTTTTAAGTGATGCCGGTGTTTCAGAAACCTATCTGATCTGGCATATTTTGCCAAAAGTTGTGTCTTGTGAAAAGTTAGCTTATCCGGAATGACGGCCTTAACAGCATTCCCACAGGATGGACGCGAATTGTCAAATATTGATCTGCACTGGCTTTTAACGTTTGGTTTTCGGGAGAACATTTGAGGATACGATCCCCCATACCTGCACAACAAGGTTGGGAGGGGGGATGTTCCCAGGGAGGGAGCTGAAGTTCACCCCAACTCCCCCGTCCTGATGGGCGGCGAGTTTGGGATCGTCGTCGTCATCCAGCGATATCCGGGACAAGGTGCCCGTGATGGTGGCTGGGTTGCAGGTGTTCACCTCCTTGAAAATGACTGAAGGGACGCAGTAGGTACAAACGGTTCCCATCGGGGGGAGCAAGGGGCAGAGGGTGGAGGAGAACCGGGGGATGAAGCATTAGCTTGTCAAAAGAAGAGGAGCGGGTGAAAGGAACAGGCCAGGGCCAAGAAGAAATTGAGGGAGCCTGAGCTTTCATATGGTGCGGGCCACGATGGACATGAAGCTCAATTGGTGACTGCAGCTTTGACTTATGTGAGCTCGACTCGTATTAGCCATGAAAAGTCAATCGCAAGCATTTCACCATTCCCATCGATGGTCTTATATGGCTCTCACTGATACGCAGTTTTGTCTTTTGTGACCTTAAGCCTCTTCCCAGCGTATAACTGGCTCTCGGGCCACATTTTATTTTTATTTTTTAACAGCTCAGAGAACGAGCATCATCCCCCAAAATGAAATCCAGCCAAATGCCTTTATTATCCCGTGGCCTCTGATCACGCAGGCATGCTGTATCAGCGAGCATGGACTCACGCCTAACTCATTTTTTCTTTTTGCCAATTTACTGCAGTGCTGTAAATGGAACAAAGCATCCAGCGAAAGTTGCTGGAGGTCAGTTGCCATGCATATTATTCACAACAGAAAAAGGGTTTTAGCCCCATGCTGGTGGTAGAAAAACATCCAGGCTATTTCCACACATAAACAGGTTATTTTTAAAAGTTTGTTTGTTTGTTTGTTTTTGCGCCCCCAAAAAACGTATCTACAAGAAGGCTGTCAACACAGAGCACTGAAATCAAACCAATGCTGTTAAATTCACAAAATCCATATTTGTAGTCCCCGTTTGTGTGGCTATCGCCTCTTTTTCAATTGTATCATTCCACACACATCGTAAAAGGCCAACAAAGTCATGCTCGACCCCATGCTCATGAACCGCCCGGCCCCAAACGCTCAGGAAACAAAGCGCTTTTCTTGTCAAAATGCACCCAATGAAATCACGACGCGCAAAGTGGATTCTACCCATCGGACGTCCTCCCCTATGCGGACAAATACAAAACGCCATCTATGCACGCAACAAGCGCATGGCTTATAGAATCGAGCTTTGAAAGGATTGAGAAGTCGAGGCCCTGAGAATAACCCCGAGGAGTTCATTCAAGTTCAACGTTGGGGATCAGGCAGGGTTAGTTCGGGTGGGCAACTTACATGGGTGTCCTCTTTCTGCAAGGTTGTAGGAGGAGGGGAAAGTGACTCCGTGTTAATGTTTCAAATGTACAATTGGATACATCCGAAAACATCCAGACACACACACACACACGCACACACACGCACACCAACACACACTCTTGCCCAGTGTGAACCAACCAGCGCGGTGTCGAGGAGCGGCATTTTCATGCGCGGTTCAAATGTCGCATGAAAGCTTTCGCTTTCTCAACACGCATTGGGCCGACGGAGTGTGATTGATAAGCAAGAGTAATTTGTTGGCGGGCGTTGCAGCGCATAATCCGTCATGTCATCATTTGGCAAAAGTCAAAGGCTTCCAGCTCAACGGTTTTTACGCGTCTGCGACGCTAATTGCGTTGAACAAAAGAGGTCATGACAAAGCGAGGCCGACTCACCTGTCTGGCATGCCAAGTCCACGTCCTTCTCAAAATCGGTCTGAGAAAGGGAGGCAAAGTGAGTAGAGAAAAGAAAAAAGTGACTGGCTACGATATGCACATTGACATGACGAGCAGCTTGCGTCAGATGAGCGATGACGATCTCAAGTGGCCGCCTCAGTGCACCCATTCACTAGCAATCAAGTCTTTGTCTTGCAAAGTTGTTTTGTTTTTGTTTGTGTGTTTGTTTCTTCTGACAAAAAGTCAAAAGTGAGCATGATCATCTTTACAAAGTTCTTTCCGAATCAGATCTTGCACAATCTGGCATTTGATAGTGAAGGAGTACCTAATAGCTTGTCTAGTGAGTTCATTTATGCACCTCGAATGGCACCCGCTGCCATTTATTCCCGCACGGCTTGCCCGAGTGAAACTGAAAGAAAGGTGCAACGTGTAAACGAAGCGCACACAATGAATTTGATGTCCACTGGATCACATCTGCCGCCGGTTTGCTGAGCGCAGCAAAGAGCGGCGGAGGAAAACCACTCAGCCAGTTTTCGTCCACATCGACATGAAAACCGCTCGCATGAATCAAGTCCCATCGTACCTCCGAATGGCACGGCAACAGAGGAATTCATTTTAGGTGTTCGTTATTTAATATTGGTATGGTTGGTGCTGCAGTTTGCAATGCTGTCGCATCGGATCTCAAATTAGAAACCATTTTAACCCCATTTTAGCCCATACAGTATAAGATAAGATAAGATAAGAAAACCTTTATTAGTCTCACAATGGAGAAATTCCCAATTCACAGCAGCAAAGTTATGAAAGGAAGAAGTAGAACAACAAAATATAGGGGCTGCTGGAAAGGCAGCCACTCACGCGGCGCCATTTTGAAGTCAAAAATAACAAAAATATTATATATAATATTTAACAAAAATATAATAAAAGTATGTGACATGAATTCATTTGAATGTGCCTGAACCCTCCTTTTTTTTTTTTTTTTTTTAACTTTACAGATTGCACCTTTCCCCTTCCTACCTATTGATAAATCTTTTTCTACTTGTGACATACTGTTTGGCCGGCAATGTGGTTGCAATTGTGGGCATTGTTGGGCACGGCGCTTTGCTCATGCAGATAGCCGAGAACACGTCTGCGGTCGAGCCCGCCGTCGTTGCGCGGTAGACTGTGGGAACAGGCCTGCCGCTGGCACGCCGGCAGGACCAACGGTGGGCGCCACCCGCTCACGCACTGGCCTGTGCCGTAATGGGCCACATTTGGACCCTTCTGATGGTGCGGGAGAGCACAAAGTTGTCAGAAGTGGTGATGAAACCCAATTTGTGCAGCTTGAACAAGTGATTAGCTTTTCACATCATGTTCCTTAAACCGGACGTTTGATTCAACTTGAACAAGGTGGCGTGGGGGACAATGTGCCTGGCAGAATATTTCAAGAGATGAACATTGTTATGAGAGATTTTCTGTGAACATTGCAGGGGGGCGTTGGGGGGGGGGTTCTCGCTCCTTTTCAATCAAAGACGTAATCACTGCTGGTGGCGCTGCCAAAGTGTTCTTTCGAATACAACATTTTCGTTTCGTACAGATGAAGCAAAGTGAGCCGTGAGAACAGACGCTACTCATGCGTTTCCTTCCCTAATTGGAGATTGATGAACGCGCATTTGTCAAGAAATGAATTTATCGCCGTTTTCCTGGAAATGCTCCCTCCGCAAGCTTATTGAAACTGAGGCTGATAAATGCCATAAAAGATTCCCTCAGCAGGCAGAGTGAGTTGCACCGCGAGGTGAATCCTCAAAGGGGCATTCGGAGACCCACCATCATTGTTGCAAAAAGATTTGACGGAGGAAAAAAAAAACAAAAACAAATAAAAAGGTTAACGGAAAGATCAACCAGTGATGCAATCTGAGAGGAATATATCGGTCACGGTCAGAGGAATATGATACAAAGAGTATGCACCGGAGATTATTTTGGGGCGTGATGATGATGCCGTTGCTGGAATGGAAGAAGGAACAGTGTTGCACGATCTCTTCCTAAATTCTCATAGCACAGACAACAGCCTGATCGATTGTTAATTGGAGGTGAATCCATAGCGGGATGAAATGGATTGCTATTCACCATGATCTGCACCTGTCCGTTCTTGCAGGAGTCGGGGGAGTTCTCGCTGTCGTCTTTACACCCGCCCATCCGACAGCGCATCGCGTCTTGCACCTGATGTGACAAAGGGGGAGGATGGGCGCAGTGGAGAAAGGGGAATGTCATACATGTCAGGAAGCTTCTTTGGTCATCATTGCCATTTGCCGTATTCTCATCAACTTGTGAAACGAGATACAGTAAACACACACACAGATCAGGTTTGTATTTGGACCAAGTGGGAGCTTTCTGGATTCCTGTTCGAACCTTGCACCATGTACTGTATCAGGCTGCGCTGTTTGTAGAGGCTCAAACAAAACCTTGTTCGAGGTAGGCACATTCACCGAACCCTTCATGAGTAAGAAATTAAAAATTTAAGACATTTAAAAAAGCCATTTATTAAAAACTGAAGAAAAAAAAAAACAAAACAATAAAATTTCAAGACATAACTACATGTTTTTTTTTAAATAGTGCACAAAATGAACCAGCCAGTGATGGTCAAGCGGGCGTGTCCTAACTAATTGACACATTGGGTCGGGTGCGCCTTGACTTCCACGGCAGAGGCTCCGTCGAACCCCAAAGACCGATTCACCAAACCTCTCAGGGTTGGTCGAAACCAGGTTAAGAACCGCTGCTCTAGCACGTGTACCGTCCTGGTGTCATATTTGTTTTCTTTCTATTAAGCATCCTGGCAACACATCCCAATTATTTGTTGAAGCAGCAGTTCTCATAACGGCTTAAATCAAATAAATTGGATCGCACGGGCAGTTCCAGGCTTATTTTCCCTTCAGACTCCCTCGATATACGTCTCTCTCTCTCTCTCTCTCTCTCTCTCTCTCTCTCTCTCTCTCTCTCTCTGTCTGTGTCACTCTAGCTCTCTCCTTCCATCTCAGGAGCAACTTCATTTGTCATCTTTTGCCACTGTCGAATCCCCCGAAGGGCAGGAAACAAGAGCACTCAGATACCGAGTGGCGCAAAAGCGAATGAGTGCATCTCCATTCTCACCGGGTGGTCTTAGCGGCGCGTAGGCGCCGCTACAAATGGATTGGATTGGAGCGGCATCCATGTCTGATTAATACTGCATGTGCAAGCTTATTGCCTCCACGGTTTCCTTCCATCCGTCTCTTCCCTCTATGCATGCACTCATCCTCAGAGGCGATCGTTCTCCCTGTATGTGTCACAGACACACACACAGTGTCCATTTCTGCTCCAAACACTGCTCTCTCTATCTCCGTCTCTCGCCTATCATCATCCCGTAGTACTCTGATGAATCTCGTTCCCCGCTCTCTGTACAAACCTCAGCATCCCTCATTTTGCCAGCCTCTGTTCGTGGTGCCCTCGGCTAACCCTCCTCACTCCTAAACCGCATATTTTGAATATTCACTCCTCGTTGGCTCATCTCAGCAGGGCACGTGTGTCGCGGCGGTCTTTTCATTCCCTGGCCACCGCTGTTGCGCTCCCACGATTCGCATTCCCTTTTTTTTTGTTCTCTTCCCCCTCTCCATCATGGCAGTCCCGCATGCCGACGACACCGCGGAAGCATTTTCATACATCCACAAAGACTAATGCCTCGATTTCATGTACCCTGATCCCTCCCGCTTTTCCGTATTGATTAAATAAATGCAGCTTAACGTTTTAATATTCACTTACAATATGCAGGCAGGCGATACCGGATATCAGGAAGTTACGCAGGTGTAGCAATGTTACCGCGCTGGAAAATCTGACAATCGCTGTCTGGGTGGGCGTCGAAACATATATGTGCATAATAAGTTGAAAATGCGGCATACCCAGGGGGGCATTGCAAAGCCTGTGGCAAATTCACACTGGGGATGTATTAGTGAGGGACTTATCGTCTTATTCCATACAACATCTTGCTAAGCTCCTTAAAGCGGGCTTGGCTCCGACGGACAATGCTGCACTGCGATCCGGCATTATGAAGAAGACGCACACCAACATTGGACATAAGCAGCCAGTTAATCCCGGTCAAGTCTGATCTGCTTGTATTCCGATGCGACCTCAACCTGACCTGGAAATTAGCATGAGCGCTTTGAATATTCATCCCAACCCGTTGAAGTGCAGGGAATGGGACTCACCTCTCTGCGCATGGCGCAGTGCACGGTGATGATCACGAAACCTTGGACCGAGTCGAAGACGGCAAAGAGGATCTGTTGGAAACATTCGACACCCGGTTGGTTCGTTTTTGCACACGCAGTTGGTCAATATCTACACGATTACTGGACGCCCAGCACATTGCTAAGATTACTGTGTTCATTGGACATATGTAGCATAAATACACCGACCAGTAACACTATTGTGACAACTGCATTTCAACAGAGTGAGTGTCTATGTCGCAAACTGTGAAGTACGAAAACGATCTGAATCTGATCATCTTGTGAAACGCAGATATTCTGACGCTGTCGCTAATTCAGCAAAATGGTCGTCGTCACTGCAAGATGGCCCCGCCAGAACACGGCTCGCGCGCATTTGTTTGTCGACGTGTGTTAGCGGCCCGAGACACATCACCTGGAAAAGTGTCGAGCGGCGATCGGTGATGGCCAACACGGCTGACATCCAAGTGAGGGCCAGCAACGGAAGGACCACGCAGGAGCTCCACAGAGATGCCCTGTAGAAGAGCAAGCGTGGAGAAAGAGGAATAAAGAAAGAAGGAAGGGAGCAGGCACTCGGCTTCAAAGCAGTCCAGCGAGGTCAGGTTCTTCCGATTCCCTGCCTCATGCATGCACACACCCATCGCTCAAAGGTTCAGTAGCGGGCCATTTGAGGCTGACTGGTACACTAAGACCTCATATTAGAACTGCGAAGTGGAATAATGATGTTCAATTGGCTATATTGTGACCAGAATGACAACTCTTCACAATGGCATGGCTTCAGCGCCGTTTAAGTGTTGCACTGCCCGACTGTGAGAAGACAGGCTGAGCCTCACAGGGAGACGGGTCGTTGAGCAGTAGAGGCAACGGGCGGGGTGCAGTGTGTGCGTCTGTGCATTATGCGTGCGCATGTGGTAAAAGCAATTTTCTGTTCGACGACACGTAAAGAAGAACAATTTGCAAGAAGACGTTGATGCTCTCTTGTGGTTCTGAATTTCTCAATGTGCTTCTGTCTACGATGTGTCTCACTACCATTTAGTCGGAGACACACTAATTCATTGATGATGACGCAATGATGCTGTTGTTCAGTTAATTCCAGGGCGTTACCAACTTTATAAGCAAACGGGCTACTCTATATGAGTACGGTGGATTGAACTTGACTATTTGTGTCATAAACTCAAAGTTGCTTTGCCATAAAAGCAAAATCATTTGTAGGAATAAATGCACACGAATGTCGTTTAGCTATCTGGAAACATATTTTCATTTTTTTGGCTTTCGACTCAGCGTAAGCCTCGGCATTGTTTTAGTGTTTCATGCTTTTATTGTTATTAATTTTGAGATAGCACGTACGCTAGTTGAGGTACAACAATCCTGCAACCAGAGCAGTGAAAATAAAATGCCATCGCTATCGTACACCCCAAGTGTGGTTACATCACAGCAGGCAATCGTGCGGAACACACATCTGAGCTCTGGGCAGGCTAGTTTTCCAAAATACGGTAAAACTCAAACAGGGTCATCCAAGGACAAGACTGATTAAATGCAGAGAATTGCAATACATTTGATTTAGCGTGAGCGGTCTGAGACTGCGGAACCAAGACGGCAGTTTACCACATGAGGTATGGCATACCAAAAGCTATAAAGCTTAAACTATGCAATAGGGTGCTTTGACAGCAATAGACTTTGCACAAACTTGCCCGGCATTGTGCTGCCCTCAAGTCTCAGTAATATTGCACATTAAACATGTTAGAAGGCAAATCACTCCCAAATATCACCTGACATGGGTCACTTTTATTCTGCATCACCTGAGGACAATTCTCATTAAATCTGATCACTTGCACTGCAAGTGTTGTTCCTTTCATCGTTATTTTTTACAATTTTTTTTTTTATTCAGCCAAGCACGTCTAAATGTCATCCCGTATTATTACCAACAGCTGGAGATTAAAAGGAAGGCGCCGAGAGTAAGAATGGAGAAAGTCTAAATGGAGAGAGAGAGAGAGAGAGAGAGAGAGAGTTCCAGAAATGAGACGGCATGTAGCCCCCGCAAAGTGAAAGTCCATCTTTTTGTTTTTCTCTCGGTTGCTGCCCAAAATGGGAATCGTCACTTTTTCTAAACTGCCTTTTGTCATTGTCAGTTTCTTTTAAATTGGTGGTATTTTGATTTTGCGGCACACTGCCTCAAAATATGGATACAGTGGGCTGTGACTATCACTTTGTGGTCATTACAATTAAAAATAAAACAACAACAACAAAAAAAAAACAGTGGGAGAAAAAGAGAGCAAGATGAAGATGGACTAACATGGCGCTGCTGGCAGTCGAGCTGGAGAGAGCGGTGCTCGAGATCACGCCGCACTTGGAGCATTTCAGTAGAAGTCGGCTACGCGCCTCCACCGGGACACTTTTGGGGCATATTGTGCACATGCGTACACACAAACAGACACAAGTGACAGTGAAGGGAGGGGGTGGGCGGGGATGTGTGGAAACCAATGTTCCATATGTTCAATGTACACAGGTGTGCCAGGAAAACAAGGAGAGAAAAAAAAAAAAAGGACATCACAATGAGTGGGAGTGGTAGGGGAAGAAAGACAGAGGCAAATTAAAATCAGATCTTAAAAAGCAGCAGCACAGAAAACAAAAATACAAAAATACTCATTTGGAGTGAGAGTGAGGGACAGACATCGCCATGTTACAGCAGCGTCATGAGGATTAACAGATTACAATGACACGGACAGGAAATGTTCCAATCATCGGATTCTGCTGCCAGCGACTGCGTTTCTCGTTTTGGGCGAAAACCAACAATTAAAAGAAAATGAGAGTCATTCAGTTCATAATTTGGATCAAATTTCATTCCAAATTTGATTTTAATCCGTAAAAAGAAAAAAAAAAAAAAGAACCCATAAGTTTTGTTTTGCGCTTTCCTGCGATTTCTTGTTTACAGCTGAGAAAGACATTTGTGTGCGTCTTGCCAGTTGAAAACAATGAAGCCATGCAGTGGCTCCGCTACATTAGGATCCCATCACAGCCCGTTGCCTTCATTCCTACGGCTTCATAAGAAAACACATTAGACTAATGGTAGCCTATCTGTTTGACTCTTTTTATGAATCCGTTTTTTTTTTTTTTTGTTTCTTTTCGCGCAAATCCCACTAAATAACCGTAAAAACAGGTCGGCGTGTATGTGCACAGCAACTTTGTTGTGCAGTCTGGTGACAAGGGGCGGTCAATCTGCCATTCTGAACGATGAACCGAGTTAATACTTCAGTTAGCTGTTGCAAGAGTTCATTTCACTGTTTGTCAGGGACACTGTAGTGGTGGGACGAACAACACTGGTGAGGCAGCACTGTGCCGAGTGCGCAGGTGTGAAACCCGTATTGGCGTGTGGATCGCTTTAACAAAAAATAAATAAAATAACAATCATGTGACCACTCCAGGAAGTGTATCGTTTAGATGTGCCGTCGCAAGTTTTGTTTTTGAGGAAACAAACTATCGGCACGTTTTGGGCTTGTTGGATGGCGATGATGTACCTGTACCTGTACCTGTACCTGTGCCATTTCCTGTGTCAATGTTGGAGTTTTCCTTTGCTTCACCAAAATGTTCACAAGTCTGGTCATATTTTGGTCTTCTGATGCCAAATATGGTCAATCTTTTTCTCCTTTGGCCATGGTTTACTGTTTTAAATCAAACACATCTCCTGTTTTGTTTTAATAAGAGGTTTGACTTTTTTTCAGAGAAATAATAATTCTTATTATTATTTTATTTTATTGGAGGTGAAGTTTCGGCTCTCAGAACTGTCTTACGTCAATAAGAGCAATTCTTCAATGCTGAGGCGTTATACAACATCCTCAACTGGCACTTAAATCTTTCTGCACACCCTCTTCATTTGTTCCCTGTGAGTGAATGCCTTCTAAAGCAAGGGAACTAACTGGTGTCCAAGAGGAGAAATCGCTTTGGAGCAAAGACACTTAAAAACCTTTTGTTCCTCAATAAAACATGTTGAAAGGAGTCATTCTTTTTCCTAATAAGTGAACACTGCGGCACAAAAGCCCACCGTTGTTGTTGTTTTAGCCTTGATTGACCCTGAGGTCTTTTTTGTTAAGTTGTGATGGAAACTGAAAAAAAAAGTCACTTTCCCTTGCAAACGGGGATGTTTTTGGCCACTCGGGACTTGATGGCGTTGGGGACCTTCATGTTGTGTCCTGGACACCTCAAGAAAGGGCACAACACTATGCGGGTGCCAGTCACAACAAGAAGCATTTTTGTATGGCGTGACTGCAAGTTATCTTGATCACAATCCCGGTTTATAGCATTTAATTAGCATTCTGTCCGGTGCTCATTTTCGTGTCCGTGCATAGCACGGATGGACCGGAAAACACCAAAGTATCATAAAATGCCGGCAGAGCTCAAAGAACCACCATAAATAACTGTTGTTTTGTAGTGTTTTGTAGTTTGTGTCTTGCGGGGGTTGGGGGCGGGCAATTCAGACAAAGTGTAAAATATATTTGAAGCAGCAGAAACTCAGTTGTCTCCAAAGAAGCACGGGCATGGTTGAGTATGCCTTTGTGTGACTAAACTGCTTGAGTGTGAAGTACGTACCCCGCTCGCTGCTTTTTTGACTTGTCGGAGATGCCGTCTCGAGACATGAGCTTGTTAAACACCACGATTCCAATGAGCATATTCACCTGAGGGAGGCAGAGGAGGATGTTTGATGAAGATGGCGGTAATGGCTTGCCAACAGGGACTCTCATCTACAATCACATCTCAATGGCTTTGTGTTTTCAGATGAGGCGGAATATGAGATTGCTTTTGAATTGTACCGCCGATTTAGGAACGGGAAATGACAAAGTAAAGGGCTGAATGTCTCCCGTGCTTTCTTTTCAAGAAATATTTCAAGCTTTTGTAATACTTTTGCTAACACCGGTGATGTTGTTGCCAACAACACATTCATCGGACACTCATTTTCTTCACCAGGCATCAACACGCTACGGTATTATTCCTTGGCACTTTAAAAACAACCTTTTCCATTTCCTTGGCCAAATATCAATCAGGCATTGTTATCTCTGTAAATAGAATAGTCACCTGAATTGATATTAAAGGACCTAACATTGCTTGCGGTCGATGTCCACGTATGGACAGTCTGCACTGCAAGACAAAACTGAAGTAGTGACGGCCAAAGTGAACTGATGAGACGTTGGCTCTCATGGATCAGCCAACGGTTCATTCCGTGATGTTTCATTTCATTCATTTTAGCTCTTCAAGGACCCTTGCTGCACAGTCAGCTGTATTGCAGTTTGTATTTGAGATCATAACTGAACTGACTATAGATGAACTTTTTCTCTCTCGGTCACGCAACTTTTTTCAGCTCAACACCATCGCCCCAAACAAGGCGTCAGTTTCCCCTGGTCACGTGACATAAAAGTGATGGATACGAGCCTGCAAAGGAGACTTTTCCACAGTTTCCACTCCCACTTTTACTCCACACCATGTCATTTTGCCCATCGCCACAAGAAAAACAAAAATGTGTCTTGATTTTTTCCGCCCCAGTTTTCGAGCAGCTGTTGGCTGTTCTAATTCCACTACAAACATTACCACCCCCCCCACCCCGGCAACACCTGCCTTGCATCGGGCAGATTGAACCTGTTTTTTTTTTCTTTTTTAATCTCGCAGTTGACAACACACCAGATTGCGCAAGGACCGGTGTCAGGTTAGGCATGTGTGGATCCAGCTCTGAGTACCGGCTTAATCTTGATCTGCTTTTTGTCTAAGGTCTGGTTTATTAATTAGAAGTTGGGTCATGTGGGAGGAGTCAATGCTCGACATCTGCCTCTCAGAAGCATCTTGTTGGGAGGGCACGAACCACCGCCGAATCGAGATTTTCTATTATTATTTGAATCAGTATTAGAGAAGCAGAAACACTAAACTATAAGGCAGACCTGGACATTTGACGGCTCGGATCTTACCGGCATGCAAAGAGTTGCTTGGACTGAAGAAAATAAAAGATGCAGTACTTTGGATAATGCGTTTTAGGCCTGTGACATGTTCTTGGAATGAAGAAAATAAAACCCACTTTCAAAATGTTGCATAGTGCGTGACCTCAGACAGCACAACGTTTACTTTGAAACCTGTTTACGTTGTGCGTGCGTTGTTTACGTCCAGGTAAAATGTACATCTTGACTGATGCTGACTGCCACAATAATCACAGTGGGCTCTATTTTCTTTGTGGAAGTCTGAGTCGTGGGCCAAGTGAGATACAATTCCATTTGTGTGTGTGTGTGTGTGTGGGTGTGTGTGTACGTGTCTGTGATGGTGTAGGTGGCTATCCGTGACCATGTGTCATCCCTTACCAATCCAAATTCGGATTTTTTTGTTTTCCCATATGTTTCAAACCATATAGAATAGAACACTCACCAATACTATGACAGCAGCAGGTCCAACAAAGGCATAAAGCAACCCCCCCTCAAGGGATAGCCAGCAACTACAAGAGAAGAGGGACACGTATCACACAACTGTGCTATAGGATGCAAATTCCACCCTCAGCCTCTCAAGTGGAGTTGCAGAATCACACAGTAGTTATAAATCCCAACATATAAAACTTCATATTTCCCTAATTTGTTTCTTTTTGTCAAAGAAAAAAAAAATCATAGTTTTACATTTTGGGCCAGATGCTACGGCTCAGGTCAAAGGGTCCTACTCCATGTCCAGTCGACATGTTTATTTATAGCTCTGATACTCCCCCGAGTCGTTTTTTTTTTCTTTTCTTTTTTTTCCTCCTAGCTCGTTACATAATCTCTGACTGAGTCGAGTCAAGCAGTACATCTCCTTTGCATCTGATCAGTGTCTCTGCATTGCAGTCAGTCAGTGGACTGATCTTTCCGCCTTCTCCGAGATGGCTCGTCGTGTGTACGAGGCGGCATCGCCTCAAAGGGAACGCGGCTCGAGATCCACTTGTGACGATCCGTCTACTGCCGCTGTTCTAGCACAAACCAGTATCTGAGGATTCCACCTCCCGCTTATTTGCACGAGCCTAACTCTAATGAAGACGCATCGCTGCTGGGGTGGGTGGGGGTGGGTGGGGGAATTGATCTAAATGCCATTTTCATTCAATCACAATAAATGTTACGACGCTCTTTCATTTGATGTCTCCTTATTGAACCTCCTGATGGTTAAAATGCCATCTGGAAACGATGAGTTAAAGTAGCGTGAAGCGTCGCGGAACATTTTTCATTCTCTCCCACTCCCGAAGAAGGTTAATCCTCTCCAAACTAGGCGGAGGCGAAGCTCATTGCAGCCACAGTTCAAACAAAATGGACAAGTTTGGGGTTGCTTACTTGCCAGTCCTACAGCATGGTTCTTTTTATTTCTTCATTTTTATTCCTCCTGCTTATTTTACGATGCATATTTACACACCCAAGAGATTAAAAATGTAGTTTGTCATGCTGCGTCGGTCAGGGGGCGAGAACACGGTACTCACTAGCTGGCGGTGCCATAGCCTCTCGCTCTGGTGAACCCGACCGACACTGCTACAACTAACGCTGGAAGACCTGCAAGGCAGAGAGAAATAAATCCCACTCGTTTTAATTAGATTCTCCAAAAGAATGCGAACCCTTTCAATCGTATGCTTTCGGCAGCTACGCGACGCTCTCAACATATTTGATTTGTAGCTTAGTTAGCGCTCCCTGAACCAGAGGTCGTGCTGCGCCCATCAATAACCTGGCTCGCATCCCATCTTTGCTGTTATTCATGTCTGACATCAAGCGATTCACTTGCACAAAATAGGAACATTTTCTGCAAGTCGTTTGAGACACGCATGCACCGTACATACAAAGTTGAGAAGATATTGCATTTGGTACTCCAAACATATGCATGAAATATGTCAATTGAGGTTTGTGTGAGACCAAGTAAGAGACTGGGTGTCCCATAGTGACACCGTGGCCCATCATGAGCTTGATTGTAAAATGTCCACGTATTTAAAGATGCTGCCATGATGTCCACCAAGGCAATTAGAACAAGAGACATTCCATCGTATAATTCAAGGAGAAAATTGCAAAATTGGGATGGGCGGCAGATAATGTCTACTCCGGCTGACTGTTTCATGAATAGGAGGCGTCGCTGCAAAAATTCTGTCAGGCTTTTCTGTTGCTTTCAGTCGATATGTGACTGTACAAACATCTGTAGTATACATCCTGCCTCTTTTCTTATCCGGGAAGGCCATCAGCGTGGTGGCTGATTAGACCACAGCGATCAATAGGAAGTGGAATGAAGTGAGCAGGTGATGTCGGTGCGAAAAACCTTGCCGGTCGCCATGCAGATCTTATCGTGTGTTGATTGTCCTCGAATATTCCTGTAGTACAATGAAGGCAACAAGAGAGCCATTTTCCACCAAAACAAACTTGGTGCTCGTTGGGCGCTGTGCTTAGTTGGTGCTTCACGAGTTCTTACCAAGAACGTCTTTGGTTTCAAAGAGCCAACCAAGTACGTCATGACGTCAGCGTAAATCGTCCCTGCTTACGTCCACATTGACCCAAGAGTTCCTGCGCTATTAATAATAATACTAATAATAGGTGGCTGAGTGTGTGGGGCCGGGGAGGGGGGGTTTAATGCAAATGAAAAATTCAGCAAATTGAGTTTTCACGCATTGCGCTGGAAACAATTTCCCCACACGGCAAGGAAATAATCTGCTCCATTTTTATGTCAAATGTCTTTGTCACCGTGTTCTCCATCAGCTGCCTCCCGTCACGGAGCAGCAGCTCAGTCTGTATCCAAGTCATCAAAGCATCCTCGCGGATATTCGCGATTGACTCTGGCATACCGATGAGAACTCGTATATTCGGTGCGGAAGTGAAAGAAGAGCTTTTACATCACAGTGAAGCGTGATGGCGAATGTGAGCAAAGTGGAAGCAATTAACGTGAAGTTTGGAGGAGGAATACTCGAGCACGCCGGTAATGCTATTAAGTGGAGCCAAATCAAATGAACAATCAGTGGTTCTGGTGAAGACGGCGGGCAGTATCGAGATTCACGCCGTGTCTCCTTTTTCGGTGCATATTGAATGGCAAGATGAAAGCTCGTTCTCTGGCAGACAAACATCAATTCAAAGAACACAGGAAACATCCATGAATGGAAACTTCATGGCAGCAATCTCATTTTGTCTCCTGTGGCAGCTTTGAGTTGCTTGTTTGTCAGCTGTGGAAGAAATGAGACTGACTGGTTCTTGGGTCAAGTGTAGGTCCTCTGCGATAATTGGAAAAAGCAACAACACGGCGTAGCAGCAGGCGGAGGCAACGCTGGCTCCATTTTTCTGAGAGAAATTGATAAACCGAAAGGAAAATTGCTTTTATTTCAGGTTCTTATCCACGATTCAACCCAACTCGCGTTCCCACACTTTAGAGAAGGATGTTTCAATATGTTCGGTCTTTCGCATTTATAAGCGTCATTCGTATGGATCAAAAGTCCATTTTCTCTTGTCTAAGAACGCCATAGATCCTCAAATCCAATCCTCAAATAGTGGCCGCGATAAGCACCCATGTTTGTTAGGATTGTCAACTGGCTCCATCTACCACTTAAAGGACTGGCATTGAAATCCTGGTTCTGAATGAAAGAATCCGACAAAAAAAAAAAAAAAACAAAACGGCATTTTAAAAGTTCAAAGTAGCTCTCGTCAAATGCAAAAGTAACCACGTGGTCATGTGTGCGCATTGTTGTGCTCGTGGGTTCGACTCACCCCAGCCGAGGCACAGAAAGCGCTTGCGAATGAGTCGTGACCTCATTTTGCCGATGACCGCCAGGTAGGACTGCCAAGCTTCCGTCAGCACCCAGCAGAAAGAGGCCAAGAAGAAGAAATGAAGAAAGGCAGCGGTCACCGTACATAGGCCCTAAGGAGAGAGAAAACGCCCATGTATAGCATATAAAAACAAACCTATTCAACGAGTTAAAGGTGACCCACTTGTGAAAACTTTGAAAAAAAATAATGGCGGCAATGCAAAAAAGATCCCACTGGCAAGCGTGTCGTCGTATGGAGATTTCATAGACAAGTCTTATGGACCGCAAGAATGATTTGGGGCAAGGGGTTGGCTTGATGTTGGAATGCGGAATTTTTCGATGGCCATTCATTCGGTTCTGGGTACTTCTGGTGCGAAACGACTCAAGGACGGCTCGACCTGAAAGTGGAACGATTCGATTCAGTCGGCCTCGGTGAGATTACGGTTCAATTCGTGAGAGTCCGATGCAATGACTTTTTTTGTCGACATTTCACACGCATTTGAATGAAGTTGTCAGCCTTGTAAATGTGCCGATTGCATTTCCAAGAGATACCTCGCCAATAAAAGATGTTTCAATTCATATCTCAAAACATTTCAAAGTGGAGCGATTCGATTCGATTCGATACAAACCAATTTTTTTTTTCCACCCTTAATGGCCATATAAAGTACAATGAAAACCTTAATGATACAATCGATGCTGTTTCCTGAAAAGTCATATTTTTGGAGATGCGAGGACTTTGCCAGACAGCCGGCATTTGCCACCGTCTGTTAGGGATCTTTCATCATACACTAATAGGACGTTTAGCCTGCTCACAGTACATCTATATTAAAGTGTTACGGCCCTGGCCGTATTATGTATAGAGTCTGCTGTAGTTGAAAGATCCTTCATGGAGTGTAAATAGCGTTTTTGTACTTTTTTTTTGCCTTTGGGCTAATTTTTAATTATATTAAACCTGTTACCTTGGACCGTGTTTTTTTTTTTTTTTTTTGTGTGTGTGTGTGTGTGTGTGTGTGTGTGTATCACTCTCTTGGGCACCGAGAGTGATTTCCTTCCCTTTTATGTTACGCACCGAACCCTAAACGGGTGCGGAACAGAAAGCATTATGGAACTCTAATGAGACTCTAATATTAAAGGGGAAAATACAATTTGTTGTATATCATATGACTTTGCATACTGCAATCTCATATATCAAGTCTCGTATATCATTATAGTCACGGGTTCATTATAATGTCGACCAAGCAGTGTCGGAAATCTAATCCATGCATACAGTTTATATTTCTGTGTCTGTATCACTGTGCCATACCTTGCTAAGCGTTTGTGATTGTCCCACCAAAATCAATAAATTGGAGGCCAGGATGGAAAGGCAAAAATTCACCAGGATGATGGACCTCTCGGAGCGGATATACCTTACAGGACACAGGATAGAAAAAAAAAAAGACGATGATGTACTGTATCTCCATAGATCGACTTCTGCCATGACGAAAAACGGTGCATGTCTACACACAATATTGCATGAAGAAAACAAGCAAAACATGCAAATACCTCCAGAAGGCAGCATAGATAAGAAGCAGGATGAGCAGAGCAGAGCAGGAGACCCCGCAGCCCACCATCAGGGGCACCGAGGGCATGCTGGTGGGACCCATTTCCTGAAGACCCAGATCGGAGAGGAAAGTGAAGGGGGGGGAAAGTTTGGGCATTCCTGTTCATGGTAGCAGCCAATAAACATGGCTCCAGTTGGCTTGGCTTTTGCTATTCTCGCTATGGTGTTTGGCCTCTCTCCCAGGAAAGGAATGGCGCCGTTACGACACTATACACCTTGCTGCCTCCCAAATGGGCTTCATGTTTGGCCATGTTTGAGTTCTCAATCACAGTTTAGTCCCTCAGCTGACTCACCGTCTCTTTCATCAAGATTTATCTCACTCACACACACACACACACAAGCACCACGAGGTGTCTTAATGCAAATAAAGGGCGCAGTGTGTGTGCGTGCCTGCACCGTGTAATTGAAAGGCTGGATGCCCGTGAGTATATCTGCTCAAGATGAGTCGAGAAAATTCAGCACGAAGAGTTGGAGGGCAAGTGAGAGAGGAAACATATAGAAGGAAAGAAAACTAGAGTGTCAAAGCTATCCTTTTTGGTTATTCCCCCCCCCCCCCCCCCCCCCATTGCCCATCAAAGGAAAGCAATTTCTCC
>CAAKHF010017119.1:0-11180 GCA_901007745.1 Hippocampus kuda
AAAAAACACTTATTCCCCCCCCCCCCCCCAACTGATGTCTAAATGAGAATCAACATTTTATTGTTTTCTCCCGAAAGGCTTCCCCTCACCCTGCAGCATTTGTTCATCCGCAATGGCACAGTCTGTCTGTCTTGTGTGTGTTGACACGCACAAAACAGGTGCCTGGTTGTCATCATCACCATGCGGAGAGAAGCCATGTTTGTGTTTTCTCTCTCAGATGACATCATGCTCTTGTGCGATGCCACAGGGATGTTCTCTTCCATGTCCGAACGATTCCTGAGCTAACTGCGCCATGGCTAAACAACCCCCAAGGTCACTCAGTGCAAATGTCAGTCTGGTTCCATGTCCTTAATTCATCATGAGAAATGTGATTTGACACACAGCAAAGAATCAACGCAGACTCGTGGTCCTCTTGTCTTTCATTGGGTTTTAAATTATGTTCTCGCCGGTTGAAATAAATGTCGTGTAATTGTACATTATTTTTGTGAGTCACACAACTAAATGACTCAGTTTAGCTGCTAGTAAAAATATCCATCCATCCATTGTCTGAGCCTTTTTTATCCTCACTAGGGTCTCGGGCGTGCTGAAGCCTATCCCAGCTGTTTTCGGGCAGTTAGGCGGGGGACACCCTGAACCGGTTGCCAGCCAATCGTAGAGCACACATAGATGAACAATCATTCGCGCTCACAACCACACAAAGGGACAATTTTAGAGTGTTCCATTAACCTGCCATGGATGTTTTTGGAATGTGGGAGGGAACCGGAGTACCCGGAGAAAACCCACACAGGCATGGGGAGAACATGGAAACTCCACACAGGAAGACCGGCGTTGGGATCGAATCCCGCACCTCTGCACTGTGAAGCAGACGTACTAACCAGTCGTCCACCGTAAGTTTATTTAATTTAATTCCATTGCAGAAAGATAATATGAAAATGATCTTGTGTTTTGGGACCTTTGTCAATGTATTTATGTATTTGTTTTATTATATTATGGGAAGAGCACACATACACACGCACGCATCTTCGTGTCTTCATTTATTTGGTGTTTTTGGTGTTGTCTCTGAGATAGGTTTGACTTTATAAAAATGTCCGAATGTTAGCATGTCTTTAGCGTTATTACAATTTATTGGGTTTATTGAGTTTGTTGAGTCGTGAGAATCAGTAATACACTTGTATCTGCATCTGAAGGGTTGCAAATGTAAATTCTTGATGAAACGCTTCATTTTAGGCTACTGTGACCCGGGGGAGGAAATCAGTTTCAATATTTGCACAATTTGAAAAAAAAAAAACTGTTTGGAAATTCAAACAACTTGGAAATCACAAAATATGCAGTATGTCAAGAGTGTCTAACTCCGGTCCATTGAGGGCCACGAGTTTACATGTTTCAGATGCTCCTCCAAAACAAGACTCGGATTAAATTAAAAAAAAAAAAAAAGCACGTCAGTGACTCCCACCATATTTGACGACCTGATGCTTGATGACATTTAGTGGGAAGCACCCATCCTGTTATTGTCCTAATGTTGCGTTTCACAGTCAGACAGAGAGCAAGAGAGAAACTCCTACACGCAGCCTTTGGAGGAAGCAAATCCCTCTATTTTATCATTTCCAAATGCATCATTTTCCTGAGAGTGGGGGACGCTTTCTATTTCGACATTCTTCCTTCCTCATCAGTCTGAGGCCATGTGAGCTCATCACTGCCCTCCACACTTGAGTCCCAAGCTTCCATTGAATTCCGCAGCAATGCCCACTCATATTCCCTGACATTTTTCCCCTAAACCGCCCGGTTGACTGCACGACACACTGTCAATCCGAATGAAAATAAACAGCAGCTGGTAAGTAAAAAATTTCAGGAAGACATTTGTTTTCATAATGTGGATACGGAGAGAGCAGATTTGTTTTTCAGGAAGTGGTTCTCTTCCTCCCTGCCTTGGCCAAAGATTGCAGGCCTTCACTGGACCTGGCTGGTACCGCGTTGAGGCGGGAAGCCGAGCGGCTGTGAGGAACCTCCGGTCCAACCCGAAACCAGACAGTTCACAGACGCCGCTGCCAGAGTTGGATCAGTCACATGACGTCAGTCGGTGACAAACCACTTGACCCATGTTATGAGTTTTAAAGTAAATCCCTGCCGGTTACCATGGAAGAATGGAGCACCTTCATGGAAAAAAAACAAACAAACAAAAAAAAATAGTCCCTGACTGCGCGTCTGTATTGACTGTAAATATTCATTGAGCTGAATGTCCAGGAAGATAGTTCAAGTTTCATTTTAACCCTTGAATACTGTTAAGTGTCTTTGGAATGTGGGAGGAAACCAGAGTACCCAGAGAAAAGCCACACAGGCACGGGGACAACATGCAAACTCTACACATGGAGGCTGGAGCTGGGATCGAACCCACTGTGAGGTCGACGCGCTAACCACTGGACCGCATTTTTTGATTCGTATTTTTGGGGGGGAGGGTGTTCCCATTTACCCACGTATTTCATATATAATGCATATTAGATGTTTATCAGCATTTTTAGCAGAATTTGGGGTTAAAACAAATTCCCAAGCATTTCAATGAGCCTCAACTATAGACATTCTTGTGTGTGTGTGTGTGTGTGTGTGTGTGTGTGTGTGTGTGTGTGTGTGTGTGTGTGTGTGTGTGTGTGTGTGTGTGTGTGTGTGTGTGTGTGTGTGCGTGCGTGCGTGCGTGCGTGCGTGCGTGCGTGCGTGCGTGTGTGTGTGTGTGCGTGCGTGCGTGCGTGCGTGTGTGTGTGTGTGTGTGTCAGAATTTGTCTTTATTTTATACAAATTGGATGAACGTCCATTGAGTGATGACGCACCATTGCAGAAAATATTTGAATGAATGCTCAATAGCGAGCGGTCGCACCAGCAATTTTTTTTGGATGCATTACCGCATGAGTATGAATGCTTGTCCTTCAGCAACTACAGCTAACCTGATATCAAATGTTTCCTTTTGTGCCTTCCCTTTGACAGAAACTCAAAGCCGTTTGACGTCATCTGCACTTTCATGCTAATTCCGTTTTTCTTTCCCGGCTTGTGGATCGTGTATTTCAGGTGCTTATCAGTTTGGGGCAAGGTGCACAAGGCCATGGGAGAGTGACTGCCCTGAGGGCTAAGCACATAGCATGGCTATCTCTTCCATTCTTCCTGTTTACATTGCGATGAGTTTGTGGCCACGGGACTGAACTCATCAGGGATACATGTGACTAATGTCATTGCTTTGAGAATTGCAAATTTTCCACTCAAGGTTTGCACGAGTTTCACTTGTGGAGTTGAATTTTTACGATACGTTTTGGGACTTGAAAATTTTTTCAGACCACAGGGAAGATTTGTTTAAAAGTCTGCTAAATTTGAACAATCAAAAAAAAAAAAAATCCACCGTTCTCTCCACTCTCGAATTCTGTGGATGTGTGACAACAAGGCGCTCTGAAGTGGCCACGCCAGCCCGAACACACACGCACAGCCCCGAAACGCTACACGCTAGCTGTCAAGACAGACTTTTAAAAACAAAAACATAAATCAGTTCCTCGCATTTCTGCCTATCCCTGCGCAATGTCCACACACTTGTGACTGACGAGGCACTCCAAAGTTGCCACCTAGCTATGACAATTGCCCAAGATAACTCCTGATGTGAATGAAGGCACCGAAGTGTTGATATATTGGGTGAGGAGCGACTCATGCTGGACTCCAAAGTGGAAAAAACGTATTACTAGTAGTTTAATTGCATCTCTGAAAACAAGTTTTTTAAAAAAAAACGTGTTAACCACTGTTATATTCAAACATGCATCGTGTATTTATAAACACATTTTTGAACTCACTCGACAGCAAAGTACGTTACTGTAGCGATCACCAAAGGATTCCCCATGAGCAGCGAGAAGCGCTCTTCTAAAAATAGGTCAGTCACCAGTGATGGTACATTGTGATTTTCTAGGAATACCGCAGGATCGTTTGAAAATGCAAACATTGGTGATTTATGGAATTCGAAGTATCGTATATTGATATTTAGCTGTTTCCTAATTACCAATGCGAATTTCTTCACACGATCACTCTTTCCATAAATCCATCCATTTTCTGAACCACTTTCTTTACATAAATGAGCATCAATAATCATCATAGAAATTAATTTGAGCTAATTTCATTTTATGATGATAATTTCAAAAGTGCGTATGCAACTGGTGGCTGTCTGTTGAAAAAATAACCACGTTTTGTGATGATTTATTGTGCCCATGTCCCTCCTCCACCCCAAAAACACTCCAGTCAGGAAAATGTAATACATGCCCATTTTTAATCATCTGATAGAAAACATTTGTTGAGCACAACATATACCATTGGACCATAGTTACTGTGAAGAAAACACTGAAAAAATACATTTTGATGGTACATTTCAACAGAAATTTCGAACTGTACAATGACCCGTCACCGTACACGTTTTATTGAGAACTTAATGGCTTCCGTTAAAGCGAAACAGTCTGCACCCCAAATGAGGTGGATCCAAACATCTCTCACTCAGAAACTCCAAAAAGTACAGTACGTTTCAGTCATACCTCGGTTTTCGACCATAATCCGTTCCAGAAGGCTGTTCGAAAAGCGATTGGTTGGAAATCCGAAACTATTTTACTAGCCCATGATTCGGGGCGAATACACTATGCAGAACTCACATGAAAACAGTCAGATTTGCGTAAATCACAACAAACACGCCTACTCACAATGAACGCCACACGAGGAGCGTCACTTCCTCGTGTAAGGAAGCCGAGAGGAGTCACGTGGCGTATTCGGGTTTGCTCAGTTTGGTCGACAACCGGTTTTCGAAGGTAATCCGAGGCGTAAAAATATCGAAGTTTATGGTCGAAAACAGACACGTTCGAAAACCAAGGTTTGACTGTAGTTCAAATTTGAACTGCATAATGTCCACGTCGTGGTCTGATAACAAAATAGCCCAACACAAAAGCCACCGGACAATTTCAGTCAAACTGATTTGACATGTAGTAGTGCATGTAAATAACACATATACAGTGACAATTCCGAACCAATATCAATAGTATACTATACAAGGAAAAGATAAATAAATATACTGTTGCAAACAGCGGAGGGGTTGAGCACTGCACGGCTGGATGCAAACAAGATTCTGTGCAATTCTGTGATCGTTTTACACGCACGCATGCACGCGCGCGTGGAGAAAGCGACTCATGCCATGACACGATGGCCCAGCTGCTCCTTAAAATGTAGGTCGCACTCAACGCGGTACCTTTAAGCTAACGTTGACAGGATCGGCAACCGGCTGCAGAAACTGTCGACAAAGTGCCACAAACAGAAGGACGAGATACAATTATTTAAAATCACTTACGTGTCGTTAAACGTGTCGCACGTGTGTCCAAGTCGTTTGAAGTTTAACGGTGAGTCACGGTCGCAGAGTGAATTCACAGGACTGGAAGGGTGCTAAGCATAACAGGTGTGTGCGTCATGGAAGTGCTTGACCTCACGGGAAGGGAAAAGACATTTTGAAAACGGACGCTATTAGCGCGGCTTGAAACGAAATTAGTCTGCCTGACGTCGTCCTCCCACCAAAGCTTTTACAAAATGGCCAGCGAAGCCGTCAAAGTGCTCTCAATGACAAGATCTTTGGATTTGAAAAATTCAGTTACTAATTGCTTATGCTGTTGACTTTTTTTTTTTGGAAAATACGGTACACGATTCGGGTTTCACATGTTGATCTGACCGTTACCGTTGTCACTTAGGGCCACAAAGTGTGCTGGGAAGTCCAAGTGATTTTGATTTCAAGATGCAGCCACGGAACGCTTCAGTGAGAAGGAGTTCACGCTATTGCCAGAGCATTAGGAAGACTGTGAGACAAACATGTCCTCTCCGTAGAAAATGGTACACGTCTTACGGCTACATGAATGTGTTCAATAAATTAGAAAAAATATTTACAAAAGGATAGTGTTGTAAAAAAAAAAAAGGCACACATATTTTTAAGACATGTTAGAGAGAAAGTAAAAAAAACAGCTAGGTTCCAAATAACTTGGTTGGCCACTTAATCCAAACAAAACGCGACACCGTGTTGGTAAATGAATTCAACGAATGTTCTGAAGTGCAAGTTGGGTATTTTCCAACGGTTCGTGTACACAACTGAATATTGTCCACTCGTAAGGGGACTTTTTTTCTGCGACAGCCAGCGCATTTGCCAAGCTTCTCCAGTTCCAACAGAAGTCCCCCCACCTTGCATCCCCCGGATTCAAAAAACAAACCACCGCGGGGTTTCCGAGGCTCCTCAGCAGGAGCGCCACACATTCAGCGAGGCCCTCACAGCCAGGAAGCTCCAAAGAGCCAACGTTGCAGGATTTCTCCACTGCAATTCAACATGATCTCCAAGAGGTGCTGCAATCTTCCAACCAAGCGCTCGGTCCGGCTATGTCTCGGCCGGGGAGACGTCGTGCGTCGCTGTGCCGACCCCGTCCTGATCTGAAGGATGACCTTGGAGGCTTTCGCGTTCCTGCTCGTCCAGTGTCAGCTCAAACTGAAATTTGCTGGCAACGGGAAGGCCCTCCACCTGCCCGTGCGATCCCCCGTCGCCTTCGCCGGAGTAGAAGGGAGGGGAGGGGCTCTGGGGGATCATGCTCTGGTACCAGTTGCGATTGTCCTCCAGCATATCAAGGATGTCCTGAGCATCCGGGTGGACCAGGTCGGCCCATGTCTCCCACAGAGGATGCACGATGTAGTCAATGAAGCCCACCTGAAAGGAACGGAGGACGACGTCAGTGGACGTGACTCACAGGAATGAGCTCACGCTAATAATCAGCAGTGGTGGGAAGTGGGACTGAACAATAAATTAAATTCAAATCGACCTTGCAATGTAGAATGCATTTTTCAAATCGGAAAGGCTGCAATTTAGGAAAAAAAAAAACAAATGTCGGTCACTGGACTTGATTTTTTATTTCGATACTGTACTTGTAGTTTTTACATATATTATTTGTACTGTGTCTCAATAAGGACCTTGAAATAAATAATTGTATATTAAATCGTAACACTGAAGGGGGGAAAAAACCAACACGATTATTTTTCAAAATCATTCAACCCTCGTAAGAAATTACAAATATTCCCTTACTGTACTTTGTATTTTTGTATTTGTATTTTTGCCAGGTCGAGTATTTATTTTTCAGATTGATTTTTTTTATTTGTTTTTTCTCAACACCAGGCTTTGGCAAAGGAGGCACATTTGTTGACAAGCAAAAGTAAAGTGAAAATGTACAATTAAGTTTGAATACAATTTCTGTTTTGCGAGTGAACAACCTCTTTAGCATCAATAAACGCAGTCACCGCTCGGTGGTCTCACGCTGTCTATCAGTCCGCTTGGATCAAAAGTGTCATCTTTTCATTCATGCTGGCGATTATTTTGTCTATGAATGCGACATTTTCATATTCATCCCTTTTCTTTCAAAACAGGACTCAAATTCAAATTGACAGTGTAGAAATTGCACAAACATCAATTCATGATGAAGTGATTTGATCCAGAACATGTCAGAAAAAAAAAACCCAAGTCAAACTACACCGGTACTTTAGTCTGGATCACGTGGACTTTTTCCACCTCTGCAGATCTCACGCATTTTATTTTAGTGCGTAAACTCCACCTGCGTCCTCTCCACTGACGCTGTGTGTTTGTCACACATGGGGCTGATCTCCATCCCCCGCTCCCGCTCTCGGTCTCCCTGGTGGAAGAACTCGTCCATGATCCTGTTGGTCCACTGCCGGTACAGATCCAGAGGCTTGGTGGGATTGCTCAGATCGGCACAGTGGACCATGTTGCGAAGAACCTGCGGGAATGGTCCACGGTTCAAACCTCTGGATCCGTGTGCTCACCTTCGTCCCAGGTGGCGCTAGCGTGCTAGTTACCTGCATCCTGTCCGTGTAGTTGTCCAACAGAAGGACTCCCGAGCTCGTCACCTTCTTGGTCTCCACCATCGTTTTCAGGGCTGCCAGCAGGCTCATGTGTTTCGACATGTCCGTCGCCAAAACCTGAAAGGGGAAGCCAGATGTCAGAACGTCATTTCGGGGATGAAGGAAAAAAAAGCAGCGGCCCGTCACGGCCGAGCCCGCGGCCGGCCGCGTTTGCTCACCATGTCTATGACCATCCTCCTGAGTGTCTGCCTCTGCTTCTTGCTGAGGTTTTGGAAGATGTCGCAGTTGTCTTGCTGAAGCAGTTTAAAGCCCACAGCCAGGTGGTGGTTCTCCAGCACTGACTCATCGTTGTACATCAGAGCCAGTTCGGAGTCTGCGGGATGAAGGAGAAACGGCGGAGAAATGAAATGGAGCGCAGGTAACTATAGCAACCGTGCAACGTTTCCCCCCAAACAGCCGCGCGATGGCCTCTGGAGGCAGATAAAGCGCAAAAAAAAAAATCGACCTGCAGAGTAAATACTTGAAAACAACACTTACTGGTGTTGATTAGGAACTGATTGGACACTCCCGGGTGATCGACGTCATGAATGGCAGCTGCAAAAATGGCTGCCAGCACCTCCAGATCAGTGAATACAGCCTGGGTTTTAATGGGACAATAAAACAAATTAGGCTCTTTCAGTGAACTGGCTGAGCAGGCTTGTCATGGATTTGAAGCCTCTCGGTGTTAAACGTGCGGTTTGCAATTTCATGAGGCTTGACGTCAATGGAAGTCAGCTCATTAAACAATTAAAAAAAAAAAAAAAAAGGCATGTGGGAAAAGTCGTCACAGTGCCAGCCCAATGTCGAAGGGAAACGCTTCTAAATGCTACACAAACGCGTTTACATTTTCCGCCTCAGGATGTACAAAAACGCGTATGCGTGTGACACACTTACATCCAACGCCGGCGTGGACAACAGGATGTGAGTGGACTGGGCGACGTCGGCGGCATGCAGACTGTTGTGGTAAGCCACGTCAGAGTGGTAGTGGCTCTCCAGGGTGAGCATGAACGTCACAAACGTATCCGTTGGAATCTTAAACGTCCTCATCAGGTCTCGCTCCTGTGCGTCACACAGAGAACAAAAGCTACAAAAGATACGTTTTGTTTTTTTTTTGGAAGGATTCCCAAGCACTTATTATCAGTCTCTTGCTGTCAAGCAATGGGAGATTAAGGCAAGGACATCACTTTGACGAAACGAAAAAAAAGATGCCCCTCGTTCACACCAGATACGAAGTCAAGCGTGCTTGATTCAAGTTGTTTGTCTATTTGAGGTCGAGTTTAAAAATGACACGTAGAATAGAAGAGAATTGAACATTGTGTTTAAACTCCAAAATATTCAACCGAGCCACATAACTTGGATAACTCTAGTATGCTAGCTTAATGCTAACATAAATATCAATTGATGGGCTAACGGAAATTAGCATCCACGTTGCGATAATTCGAAACTTTTAAATTGCAGCTAGGTTTGTAACTATTTTTTTTAAATAATTGATTAATCTGTTGATTATTTTGTCAATTAATTGAATCAATTTTAGAAAAATGTTTAATTTCCATCGCTTTATTCAAAACCTGGATTCAAATTGACAGTTTAAAAATTGCACAAACAAATTCATTATGAAAAAAAAAAAGAGATACCAAACTAGTAACAGTGGTTTTGTCCGTAATGTCAGGAAAAAAAAATGTACAAAAGCAAAAATGGTGATCATTGTTTTCCTTCCAAATCAAAGCAAAAGTTTTATTTTTGATCCACCACAAACGATGATCCGTCTGCTTTCAAACATGACACTGACCTGAAAGATGGCGTACATGATGCATGTGAGGGGCCGGTTGTGAGAGTGCTCTGCCACCCTGAAGATATTCAGCCCCCATTTGTTGATGCCCTCCAGGTCCTGATTGAAAGACAACATTGTAGAAAGCAGTTTGTACGCATATCAGCCCAATAGATCCATAAAAAAAAAAAAAAAAAAAAAATCCTCGGTTAATCGAGTGACCTCTCACCTTCGACAAGAGTTCTTCCTGATCCGTCTTCACCCCGAAGCGATTGTTGGTGCCTCCAGAGAAACAGGGTGTGTAGCTGCCCTTCCTCACCCCGCCAATCTGAGTCATCACCCCACCACCTTGCTGCTGCTGCTGTGGCTGCTGGCCTTGCCGCCGCTTTCTTTCTCGAGACTTTGGAACGGGACACGGGAGCTCCAGCTCATTCTGTTTGTCTGTGGAGCGCAGCAGAAGAAGAGAAAATGGATTCAAAACTTGCACGGGGAGTACGCTGTTGAGGCATCGCGGCTGCAGATCCGTCGACTTCTCAACATATGTGAAAACCCTAAATGACAGTTTCGCGACCTACTTTTTCATGTGACATCAAACGGAAGTGTGGTTCGGACAAAAGGGCTTGAGCGATACAAATGACACGTTAAAACAAACAAAAGCTCCCATGCCACTGTCATGTTGTGGCCCAAAACCACAAAGTACCTTAACATATAGGACTGTTTCGAGAAGTTGTCGCGACTTTTGGTTTGTCCCATCCCGCTAGCATGATTTTTTTTTTTGGCAAAGGTTTTTACTCCGGATGCCCTTCCTGACGAAATCCGACCACTGTTTTTTTTTTTTTTTTTCATCCAAGCTTGCGACCGGCATGAGGCTGTGGATTAAAAGGCAGCAGTATGCACACGGCGCAGCGCGAACAGTTTCGAGAAGGAACCCGCTAATCAATGTCCAGGTTTGTTCAGCGCATGTGCAAAGGTCTTGTGTGACATCCTCGCATGCTGCGTGATCCGCATGCAGCCAGCACAAAGAGGCAGAATAAAAGCCGGCGAGGAAAGTAGAGCAGGTAAATATTCCTGCTCCACTTGACGGCTGCTCGCTGCAATGCAGATGACAACAAATCGGCTTTCGGATGAGCCGAGGGAGCGTTCGTCTGCGTGCTTTGTTTTCGTCCCCTCTGCTGTTTTCCATCCTGTCTTCTTGTGTTTAAACAGAATGTAAAGGGAGGAAAAGCCTCGGGGGGAATGTGAGTGGCTAAATGCCGCCAGGCTTTATAAAAAATAAAAAAAAAACAAGAGAAACTCAGCCGTTTCCCATGATGAATAATGGATTTGTCTTTCGGGACCCGAGGGCACGGTAAAACACGAACATTCACGTGCTCCTCCGCAAAGTCGACTCAAATTGAAAAGCACACAGACATTCTCCGTTTGCCAAACTCCTTGCCCTGATCTCCCGCGGGGGAAAGTCTTTCCCGATGAGACCCCAACC